>CM076579.1:1344446351-1344740632 GCA_034641835.2 Pinus albicaulis
TGCTCCTTTACTATGCTGTCATCTTTGGAAGCTCTCTGTCAATCAATCTTCAACCTGTACCTCTGTCTTAATCTTAACTTTACACACTAATAACTCTGCCTTTTAATATGTAATACAGTGCAAGGGAAAACAGACTTAGCTTGGGCGAAAAAATCATTGCACACAGTAGTCTAGGCAATACATTTTTTTGTTTGTGAGTTTTGAGATATACACCACTACACTTTATACCCCTGCCTCCAAGGTTTCAACTTCTTATCAACAAACTGTGTCTTTTCAATGTGTTGTCATCTTTGAAAAATTTTTGGTAATAAATTCACAGTGGGAGAAAATGGTGAATAAAAGGAAATCTGCTCAGGTAGTGTGCTGCTGTGGGGGACTGTGAGGACAGTTTCTCCTTTTCAAAAACGGTCAAAACCCCTTTAACCATGCACAGTTTCAAACCAAGGCACACAGGTTTTTAAACTTGATTTTCTGAGTTTTTCCAGTTAGGAGATGAAGTACCTTGTGAGTTCTTGAGAGGGAATCCCTTGGAAGGAGCTTGAAAAGCACCGGAACGCTCCAACAATGGCGCGGCAACCTTTGGAGCAAACCCGTCGCACAGGAGAAAAAGCCATCGGGTGGACTTGTCGTGCGGTCGGGCGGGCACCTACAGGCACGTCGCGCCCGCCTACAGGCACGTCGCGCCGACGTTGAAGGCCTTTGTAAAACGATGCCCAGGCACGTCGCGCCAAGTTCCAGGCACGTCGCGCCGCTGTTGAATGCCAATTTCTGAATTTTCGCCCAACTTTCTTGCTTGTTTGATGCTGGATGCGGATGGACTCTTCTTCAGATTTTTTGAGAATGAAAAGTTACATCACAATTACCTCTTGCCACTATATCACCCAATTTTCCAACGGTCACTCACCCTTTCGGAATTAACATTAATTTTTAACTCTGTTTGTTTTTTTCAAACAGTGGGTTTGTGATTTGCATATACATATATCGTCCTTTAACCCCGAGCTCTGAACTTTGATTGATTTAAGTCGACCAACACCACCCTTCTGCTACGGTGTTTCAATGCCATAGGTGATTTGTCGCTTTACTTTGACAATTCCTTCATCTTTTGACTATAGTGGATTTTCAAATTTCTGTTTGCAGGAGTAGTATACAGTGCTCTTTTTCCCTCAAAATAAAAGTGGGCTTCTTCTTTTTAAACTATATCAATAATGATCACAGGCTAAAAAACCTTTGGAACACAGTGAATAATAACCTCAAATGATAAATCTTCTTGGTGGCAAAGTTTTTAGAAGGTCTTGTCTGCAGGTCCCTTTTCCACACAGTCCTGTGCTACATCTGCTCTCTGGAATGGTAACAAGTGGTTTGTCATAAGACATATAAACAATGATAATTTATCACAACCAACTTCCTCTGCCTGTTTATTAGATTAAATACCACTCGCCTTCTCCATCAGAAAGACAAGCTTGGGCAATATGAAAACAGGATTCTTTTGATACATAGTCATTATTTTGCTCTAATCATTGTGTTACCTCTTTTTTCCCATAGAACAATTTCATAACTGAAATATGTTCACTGCTTCCCCTCTTGGTGATTGTTAGCAAGGAAGGGCTATTTCATCATGCACCAAAAATATTTGAAAAGTTGTAAACACCCCTTCTTGAAAGGCGCCTCTTTGGACTTTTGATATATGATATTGTTTTGTTGCTTGATCTTTCTTCAAGGAGACAGTTTTCTTTTTTGGTATCAGTGGCACACATATGTTCAAAATTGCCTCTTTGTCTATTCATAGCATTGCATACCTGTCATCATGTATTTTATGACTCAACCTTGGTCACTGTTTTACTTTCCCAGTGATAAATTTCTACTTCTGAGTGTTTCACAAGTTTTTCTCTGGACTGTAAATACACTTTTTAGGTTGCATCCTTTCACCCTAGACTTCTTTGTTTGCTCAGAAGGATTTCCTTTGATTTCTGTATAGGTGATCATGAAAGGTCTTTAACCCCTTTTTAGGTCAACCGCTCCTTTGGCATTCAAAGCATACAATATGTTCAATATTTTCTCCTCTCTACTGGATGGACTGTTGACAGATAGCTTTTTGAAGAGGGAGATCAATACATTTATATCATAGACAGTAACACTTTCCTTCATTCAATTTCTTTGTGTCTTTTCCCTGTACTTTTGGACTTACCAGTTTTCAACAGCCTGCAATTATTTTTGGCCCTCTGCTCATACATGGAGGAGGCTCTCCATTAGATAAGGTGTTTGAAGGTTTTTTAACAATTCCTTTTCGAGACAACCTTTCTCTGAAGGTGATGTTAAGTAGACCACTTGGAAAACATCAGTCTAAGCATGTTCACTTGCAAGTATCATTGTGTGTCAGCAGAAACCTTAGCCAGAGTAATATTGTCTCCCTACATTGTCCTAAGGGTGAATTAAACATTTGGCTTGTTGCATCTTATGATTGATTATTTTAACAAACAAACTTTGTGACTATGAAGATCAGTGTTTCCTTGAAAAAACCAAGCACTTTCTCCTGCCTGTGTAATGGCATTGTTTAACATCTGTTCTATTTGATTTTGAACCAAAACATGCCTCTTATGATTTGGATGTTCACTGATGACAGGCCTTCTAAAGTTTCAACCATTCACCTGACTTGAAAGTTTCAGATGATCTCCTTTATCAGATCAGACTCTCCTTTCTTTTGAGCCAGCATATTTCAAGCTCCATTCCTGTTATGGTCAGCAATTACATTCATGAAACCTGAAGATACTGTTTCATTGTTTCAGTAGAGGCAAACCTGGACTTGTGCAACCTTCTGAGTCAATCATCGGTTCCGCGCTCCGCTATGGATGAAGGAGGCGCCCAACCTCTCGTTTCAGAATGAAGGAGGTTCGGGCCTCGACAATTTACCATTTTGCCGAGACAGTGGGACCCTTTTTTCATCGTGATTTTCATACCGAAAAGAGCTCTGTATGTCTCCCGATCGAGAGCCTTTGTTTTCATGGGGGCTTGTCTCGTGCTCAAATACATTTGTATGTACTGCTCTTCTCTAACTGTAAACTCAAACACTTACTCCATGAGATGAAATATGTTTCCTGTCTTTGTAGAACCATAGAACACAATGAAAAACCTACTAGTCAGCTTGAGAATGGGCTTCATGCAGTGCTGAGACCTAGGGAATATGAGTGGCGTGACTTAAGGCTGTTTGTCAACTTCATTTGCAAATTAAGGGATCGGTCATGGTAGGTCTGCTGCAGATGAGAGCCTTTTTGGCTTTTTGATGATTGCCAAAGGTGAAATGTCCTAAACGCCACTTCCTAACATAGGGGAGACCTTTGAAACAGATGTGGATTTGCCTTTTAAAGCTGATGGGCAGACTAATAAGGCTGAGGTTAGATAGGATTGTTGACAAGGAGGTTGTGGTTTTGCCAGGGGTGGACTGAATAGGTAGAAAGGCGAAAAAAGTTTTTTGGGAGGGTTTTCTGGATGACATATTGACATAGGGAAATCAGCTTTCTAGAAAACTCAGCTGAAGATATAGTCATCACTAACATGTAAAAAATACTGATGGCTAACAGGCCCAAGAAAAAGTCTTAGACCACTTCTACCACCTACAACCAAGTCTTTGACCTCATCGATGAAGAACCCCATTCACATACCAACACACTCGTCACCAAATAAAATCTGCCTTCCAATTCTGTCCCCACCCCACGGTCGTGCAACCCATCACCTCACACAACCTACACATATGCCACAATCTTATATATTATGTCACCTGGTACCTTTCCTGGTACAAAAATGAGAGATGGAGGTAGACTCTGTTATCCAATCAATTACTGAACACATGAACGAGACGCTCACAACCCACATTGTAGGCACGAAGGCCGTTCAAATTTCTATGTTGTCATTGTTGCTTAATTAAGTTCCACTCACAGTCACTGGGAAGTTCACTTCCCCTCCCATTCTAAACCCCACCACATTCCCTACATTTACCCTACCCCTTGGTATCGTATCCCATAATTACAACACCACAACCCCATCCACTTCGATCCGCAAAAAACTAAACCCTCACAACGAGAGACATCTTCCCAGGGGAATTCTGAAAAATCCGTTGCGAGTGGACAACCGTTCCAAAGTTTACCAGACCATCCATAATGACCCTTGATGACCTCCAGGGATGGTCCTCGGCCCAATTGTTTACTTTCATTCAACAGGTTGCACGCTAAGTAGAGGTGTTGCACACCATTTTGGATATCGAACACGATCAACAACAACAACATATCCTTGCCCTAACATCCAAACACGACCAACTTCTCTAGGAGAAATATGACCTCCAGGTTCAGCTTGATCAAATCACTGGGAAATTACAGAGGCCCCAAAATATTTCCTGGCCTACATCATCCTCAAATATTGTGACCATGTCAAAGCATCCTACGCTCACCTTGTCTCAACCAATCGAGAGATTAAGAGAAGTATTGCAACCACCCAGAGGGAACTACTGGACCCGGACACCTAGTAGGATGGTGAAATTGAGCACAAATTCATGGAAGTGGTCGATCTAAAAGTATCTAACGTCAAGGTTGTAGAGGAAGCTCAAGGCCTCCTGGAACACGTTCATGATTGGGTTGATTGTCAGGAGAGAAAGAATCAACCTGTTTACCCTTTGCGCAACCATGCTAATCATTTGTTTAAACAAGCCATGCGTACCTGAGACAAGACCTAGAAGAAGGAAATTCTAGCATAAGTGGAATACCTTGAGACCCAAATTTAGCACTTTGAAGATGAATCAACCAAGGCAAAGTAAATACTTCAAGACCTTCGACCACCAACGCAAACTAATTTGGAAACACTGCACTAGACTAGTGAGGAGACAAAAATGCAGTGGAACACTCTCCTGATGACGCGACCTACAAATTCTACTGCCAAACTCATGACATAGTTCCTTGACTAAGTGGCAACTCTCACAGGTCAATGAGATACAACCCTCGAAGCATTCACATAGTTTATACATGCTGCGATTGAGTTTGTCCAAGAGTTTGGTCTTTCTTTAAAAGGAATTAACCAAGGAGAAACAACACAGGGAGGACTAGCACAACGAAAGGAAGCACTGGCAACATCCGCAACACCACTAGCATTAACAAAGGATTGACTCAAGGAAAAGTCAATGGATTGTGGTCGGGGCCTATTGGGTCCTTCGTTTTGAAAATAAAGTTTTGACAAGTTGAACATATTTTACCGGAGATAACTGTTGGGAAGTTGTGGAGGAGACAACTGGAGCAGAGGAAAGGACCTGCAAAATACTAGCAATTGTGGAAGGATGGTCAGAGAAATCTAGACTCAGGCAACCATAGCCAAGGTTGGAAGAATGCTAACAACTGAAAAGATAAACGTAGTTGAGCAATAGAGGTAGTCGAAAGAGGGAAAGGGTGGAGGATCAAAGAGAAAAGTGGTATTTTAAGCAAGCGTGAGGCTTAAGAGGGCAGAGGAGAAAGCCGAGAGGAGGAGGAGAGACTGAGAGGATGCCGAAATGTTGTTGTGGGGCCTATTGAGCCTGCCCAGTGTCTTGTTATCTTGATTATGTATTGCTATGTTAGATTAGTTTCATGTTCTATCTATGCGGCCTTCGAGCCTGATGTAATGTTACACTAATGCGAGAGTTAATAGAAGAAGAGATTGCATGGATATATGAGTAAACTGTGCCCGATTTTATGTGGCTTTCTAAAAATTTTAATATTCTTGCATTTGTACGTTTTTTCTTCTTTGTATGTGCTTGACTCATTATGATTGAAATACTGACTGTTATAGTTATGGGTTATTTCCATTTTTAGTCCCATGTTGTTCATCCAGATATTTGATTCCAGTCCCTCAACTAACTAAGGTTGTGGCACGCTTCGGGTGAGACACCTTATTCATTCTAGATAAGGTGAAAATACTAGCATTGTGCTAGACTACAACAAAGCCTTTGTTGGACCCTGTGCCTGAATCCAAGGTATCAACCTTTCTATTATTAAGCCAACACTATCTTCTAATAATGTAAATTGAACTTTAAATAATGGATTGACTTCAAAAATATGCAATATTTGATTATCCATCCCATGATTCTTTCTTATTGTCAATTCAAATTTATTACAATGGATATGTCTTCTTTCAAATGATTGGAGACATCAAGAAAAGAAAGTAGACAAGAGATTAGATGCAATAACTATTATGAATATTTTTTAGCTAAAATAAGAGGGGGGGCCTCTGAAATTAGTACCGAACAAAGGGAAACTACCATAACTATGTTAAATTCTTGGAAACTGTTTTAATTTATTTATTTATAAAGACAGCAAAAAACAACTTGCAGTTTCATTAAACTTGTGTTCATAGTTCACAAAAGCAATTAATCTACCTTTACCATTAATTATAAAAAATCCCAAGGATGGATGGAGCTTTGTAAACCCTCGCAATGGCTAGGGTTTCACCCTAGCTTTGCATTCTATGCTTCATTTGCATGAACATTTTCTAGATCTCTTCTATAATGGTGAATTCCAATGCTTCGACAAAAAAAGACAATTTCTTTTGCAGGTATGGTTGCCAGCATAGCAAGCTCTTCTTTAGTTTCGTAGAATTCCATGTTGAAATTTTCTTTTGGTCTTCTAGTGGTTCAGTAAATTCCTTCCTTTAATGTTTCAGTGGATGAGGAAGCTATTATTTGTGAATTTTTTTTCTTGGAGCAAGGTTTGGTTTGCAAGTTTACTGAGTTTTGGCTGTGACTAGCTGATTTGCATAAATGGATCTCTAAAACTTGGAAGCCCATTTTTTTGGATGAGATAAATATTTACCCTTTGGCTCTAGGTTTTTTTTTTGTGGTTTTGATAACATAAAGGAAAAGAAGGCCATTTTTGAATTTGGGCTGTACTTTTGGGGTAGTGTTGGTCTCTTCATGTAGCTTTAGAATCCAACTTTTTATTCAATAATGACATCAAGCTTTACGACTCCAGTTTGGGTAAGGCTTTTGCACCTTTCCTTGCAATTTTGGAATATTATGTTGCTTTCCTCCACTGGGAATGCGTTGGGAAATTTTTATCATCATTGTCCTGAAACTGCACTTTTTTTGAAGACTACTTATGCCCTAACATGTGTGGAGATGGATTTCAACAAGGGTTTTCCCGTGCAGATTCTATTAATGACTCTAAACTATGTTTGGGTCAAAAATATTGACTATGAAAATATTTCTTTCCGACGCAAATCATGCTATGAAATGAGAAACGTAATTAAAAATTGCCCCAAGTGTTCACATAACAACAAAGACTAGAAAAAAACCTGAAGACCCAAATGGTGGGAAAGAGCTCAGGATATTCATTATACGATATTCAAAGAGGATGTGGTTCAAGATAAGTAAGAACCAGAAGATAAGAAGGAAGTAGATACGACCAAACAAATTGCATCAACGGAAAAATAAGCCAAGTAGGAAATACTGAATTCCAATGACGATCCTCTAAACTCAACAAAACTAGAAAATAAACAAACCCTTGTGGATAATGGATCCCCTCCTAAATCCACAAATATTCTTGCTAGAAAAACATCTCCTTGGGTAGATCAGGCAGATGAAGAAGAATTCAAATTTCACTTGCTGAAAAATGATATGTTGGAAATAGAATAAAACATGAGCTAGACTCAAGTTGGGAGGAAAGGAAAAGGCATTTCACCAAAGAAAACAAGGAGTCAGACTAAGTCAAAACAACAACAGTGAATAATGAAATGTAAATGTATGTGGATATTGAGAGTTTTTTGGAGAATTTTTAGTTGGAAAAGATTTGAAATTTTTGTGTCATGGAGAACTCTTTTGAGGATTTGGATTGATCCCGTATTCAATTTCAAACCTTCAAAGAAAATTGAAATATGTAAATATTCTAGTCTAGTATCCATATTTTTAATAATACAAATTCCTACATGAATATATATATATATATAATGCTTATTAAAATACCTTTAAAAAATTTATTACATGAAAGGTGTTTTATAAGGGGATGGTTCCCTTGCCATTTTGTCATCTGTCCATACCCAATGAAAGAAAAACATGTATTGATTCCTTTTTTTGTGGTTTATATCATTGGCTTCCGTTTACGTCATTTGTCCCTATCTTACCTTGACATGCATTGAATTAGTTTGGCATGCGCCTTCGAGCTCTACTAGAGTAGCTTGAAAGTTGAATTAACAAGATTCGATATGAGGACCGAATGAAGTGTCATGGGAGATGACGACATAAGGGATGAAGGTTAGGCCTCTATCCTCCATGTGACAGAGACATTAAATGTCTTAACGAACACTTGATCCAAAGGTTTAGACATATAGAATATATGATTTATACACACATTTCGTTTAATTTTAAATGAGTATGTGATGTGAGTTTATAAATGTCATTCAAGTTATCAAGTTATATTATGGAATGAAAAATGAAATGAAATGATATGAAATGATATTTTAACATCCATGAGACTAAAAATAGTCTATGGGACTATGAGTTCCTTGTTTTTTGCCTTTTGCAATTCAATCTTTTTCTTATTCAAATTGATGATGAGTTGGCCCAACCTTCCAACAATCCCCTCGTTGAAAAGACAATGCTAAGAAACCGATGCTAACATATTCCCATAACTTTTTCTGATGTTTTTGAATGCATCACATTCCAAAATGAAATATTTTTTTGATTCCACTACCCCAGATGTGCAAAATGTACACACTCATTCTTCCCAAGCTTCTATAGGCCTTTTCCATCGTCTTGTTTCACATCGAAGTTGATGCGAGTTGATTCTTAATTGAGCAATAAGAACCTTTTCCCTCCACGAAATGTTAGCTCCAATGGATGGATGTCGATGGTTTCTTTTCTAAATCCTTTAATTATAATATTTTTTGGAAAATATTAAATTATTAAATTAAAATACTAATTTAATGAGACTATAATTAACGATATTGATGAATAAGGTTTAATTTTTGAAATCTAAATTTAAAAGTTTATATGTATTTTTAACTTAATTAACACTTATAAAATATAAACCAATATACTATATAAGAAATTAAATAAATTGCAAAAATGGTTATTTAAGTTTGTATTTAAAAAAATATTGATTCATTTAAATAAAAAATTTAAATTTATTATATAATAATAATAATTAATAGTCCCCAGGGTTAGCTCAATTGGTTGAGTTCCTATTGATAAAATCACTTCACTAATAGGAAGTCACAGGCTTAATTCTCCTCAATGCCCTTAGGGTTAGGCTTTGATGATGATGATGATTTACATAAACTAAAATCAATATGGTTTATTAGACCTAAAAAGGTAAGAAATTGATTAAAATTATTTAGCATTTTATTTTTATGTTAAAAAAGAAGTAAGAGAAGACTAAAATCTATATGGTTTATTAGACCTAAAAAGGTAAGAAATTAATTAAATTTCTTTAGCATTAGAAGTAAGATAAGATTGGTAGGGTGAGAAATATATTGAAAATTAAAAAACATGTGAATATAAGATGGGCTTTTCATCTTCAACCCTTTTAAGACCTCACATGATGTCAAATGATTGCTTTCTGTGCTTAGTGTTCATAAGCATTATTAATATATGTATGAGGTATGCATACATTGAGGGATTTGATTGCTCTTTATGCATCATAGATCTAAAATTATGATGGAGCTATATATATATATATATATATATATATATATATATATATATATATATATATATATATATATATATCTCATAAAAAAATATCTTTATATTTCATGTGAGGAATATATAAGCTTTTAGAGGGGTTGCTTAGACAACAAGGATTGAAGCCACTACAAGACACACCACGACAAGGAGGAGAACAATAAGTTAATATGGAAATATTTACTTAAAAAAACATTAAAGAGAACATTTAAATATTTTATTTGTGCCTAATATTATTTTTTTAATTAATATCTTTTTAAATTTCAAGAGCCAAATCTACTTTTTAATACACAAAAAAAATTATAAGTTGAAATATTATATTTATAGTTCACATTTAAATATATTTTTTTATTAATATTTTTCATATATATAATTCAAATTGAAATATATATATATATAATTGAAATTGAAATATATATATAATCATATTAATAGATTTAAAAACAAGTGTTAATTCTATATTGAAAACAAAAAAGAATTATATATCTGTATAATTCTGCATTATCAAAACTTTCAATTCAGTAAATCATAAAAAATTATATATCTGTATAGTTCTGCATTATCAAAATTTTCAATTCAATAAATCATAATTTTCATATTAAAGTAATAGCTTGTACAAAATTAAAATTTTTTAATTAATAGCTTGTACAAACTTAAAATATTAATTAAATAACATGAGAAAAAAGATTTAAAAAAACATAATAATCTTTATAGATTATAAAATATAATAATAATAAAATATAAAAAGGAATAAAACTAGTGTCTTTCGTTGTTATCCATGGCTCAAAGTAAAGGGAAAAGAATAAACTAAGAAAAGTCGCTTGCAACAACATTATTAGCTATTACTTAACTAAAATTAATTTGAAATAGAAAAAATTGTGGATTTGAAGATGACCTACAAAACCGATGATTTTCCATGTTGTAAATCATGATATTTTTAATTTTTTAATTAGTTTTTGTTTTTTAATTTATATTTACTTTTAATATAAGAAAGATGATGTAGATGATTTAAAATAGGTATGTTACATTATAATTATTACATTTTTAAAATGTATTTTATTATATTGATTTTCTTAAAAGTTGAAGTTTTAATGTTAAAAATAAATGTTATTTTTATTTAAAAACTAAATTGAAATTATATTTTTTATTTGTATATTAAAATGATGTATTTGATATTATATAGTAAGTAAATTTTATTTTTATCTCATTGAAATTTAGTTATAGATATATATATATATTTTTTCCTTTGATGTTACAATTAATTTTTTTGATCACTTTGAAATTTTGTTAGGGTGGCACTTAATTTATTAACATTTAGATTTATATTTTCATTAGGTAAACCTAAAACTTTGGGATTTTAAGAAAAATATTTTTAGCCACTAAGTTTACTTAAAGCAAAGTTGAATTAAAACGTGATAACATGGCTAAAATTGCCCAACCTATTAATTAGTAAACAAAATCCCAACATTAAATGACAATTTCTTTTTACACAAATTTCCATTCATACTAATGCACATGCATGCTATAGTATACATTTTATGTTAAACCAACTATAAAATATTTGGGACTATTAGTCAAGAGATGAACAACTGCAACATGGAATTCAAGAGAGTTAGGATTGCTAGTTGGTGATCTCCCCTATGATGTCTCAACTTCGTGTGACACATGCTTTGGTCATTTGTCACGCGTTTCTTACCTATAAATTAATATTTTCAACAAAAACAAACCAAAGAAATGTTATATTTGGCCAAAAACTTAATTTCCTCTACAAGACATCATGTAAGTTAAAACCATTCAAAATAAAAAGTAATTTTCCAAATATACCCAATTGAAAACAAAATAAGACTTGTGATATTTCTCTATAATGTTTTTAAAATCTTCATTTAAGATTTGTCATTGCACTTAGAACTTATGGTTCTATACTAGAAAGGTTTGGAAATCCCTTTTGAAATCCATGAGACTATGGTTCTTTGAGGTATATGATGGTATCTACACAAGTATTATGCTCTTTAAAGGTTGACATTGGTGGTGTGACAATATGTTACATAAGCATCATGGAATTAGAATTGGTGGTGTGATAATAAGTTACTTAAGCTTATCAGATTCTACACAAATTTTATTCTCCTTTATAATTGAAATTTTTGACATGACAATATGTTACTTGCAACAGACTAGAACTAACCATTTTCATTTCAATAATTTGAATTCAAAGCATTTCTCCTCCCCCTGCAATATTATAAATTGGTAAGGTAATTGAAAGCGAATAAAGTGGGTGATAATAATTCCCACTATGACCACTTGAAACTCTTATGGCATGTGGGCATCCATATATCTCTTCTAAAAAACACCCTTTCTTTGAATACGATCGATTTTCACGCATTGATCTATCTTCATCTCCATGTGACTATCAATGTAATTCTTGTAATATGGCAAAATTTGGCACACCCAGGTATAGCCCTTTCACTATTAGATAATGTGATCCTTTGGCTTATTGAAGGGATAAGAATGTTGAAAAGTGTTAATGTGTTAGACTTTGGAAGCACCTATTACTTATAAGTTTCATAGTTTTATGGACATGATAAGATAAATTTAGCCATATTTCTTAGAATTGATGCCACAATATTAATTTTACATAAGTATCTTTGTTATTATTTTTTATAAACTTTATACTGTCCATTAAACACATTAACCTATTATCCTAAAAACTACACTTTACTCTCTTTTTACAATATATCTACCATCTATTTTCTGAGGTGTCTCCTACCCTTGAGTATCTCCTTCCCTTATGAGTATACTAGTAACCTTCCTTTATTCTCTTGAGTTTATCCTTCTCTAATTTCTTAAATGTCTCCTTCCCTTATTATTCTCAGAGTATCTCCTTCCCTTACTTATAAGTATACTAATAACCTTCCTTTATTCTCTTGAGTTTCTCCTTCCCTAATTCTCTTGAGTGACTCCTTGCCTTGCTTAGGGGTATGCTAGTAACCTAGCAAGCGAAATTCACAATAGCTCTTACTACATAGATTATTCAAATACCACATCAAAATCTAATCAAGTTTGTTCTATCGTGCCATCTCACCAAATGATCCCGCCTCCAATAAAGAAGATTCAAAGAACAGGACGACAATTAATTCTTGCATATCCCATCCCAAGCTCGAAAACTAATGCGGCTTAAATTCAAAGAGCATGAGCACTGGAATGACTGGAATGTGCGGGACAAGCTCTTTCAACAGAATATCCGCTGTACTGTAAGCATCTCATGTCATCTTTATTGCTCAATAGTGGAAACCTAAACAGCCATGAAACCCTATAAATTCACGTTGCCCTGCCTTCATTCTCAAGCATTGTTTTCTAGGAAGCAAGCGATTGAGAATTCGGCACCCATTAGCCATGGCTGAAAAACAGGATCACGGCAGGTCAAATCCCATAGCCACCCACCTCATGAATTTCACAGATGTGAGGCCCGGGAAGTTCATGGAGCTGAAACCCGCGGTAAACTCAGGGCGCGCCTTCTGTGACTTCATGGAAACCACGCCGAAGGAAACGGTCATAGGCTTCTTCAGGGAAGTCATCAACCACATCGAGCGGGCAAGAGGGATCCGCGACTATCACCTCAAGGTCAAGGGCTCGAAGCCCGGGGTCGGCTTCGCTATACACGTTTTCTACGGTGAAGACAGGGAGGGTCCCGAGAAAATAGAGCCGGGGTCCTGCATTTCCTGCCATGGCGATGCCCTTCTGTTCCCGGGCGTCGAGGGTTCGGTCCTTGCGGGGGAATGCGTGCTGGCCGAATTCAGCGAAGACCAGCCGTATGTACTGTGCTCCATGGACGCCAAAGCGAGGGCGGGCTTCATTGTGACGCCGGTCCGGCATGTAGAGACAATGGGGGATTTGGAAGACGAGGAGCTGTACTGCTTGTGGAGGGTGGGCGTGAGGGCTCTGAGAAGCGAAGGGCTGCAACCGGTGAGCATGATCGTCAATCATGGGAGTTACAGGAATCTGCCGCACCTCCATTTGAAAATCTGGGTGGACGATTGGGTGCATCGGCAGGCTAGGTTGAAGTGGAGTGACGACAGGAAGAGGGTGTGGGCGAGGCTTGAACGCTTGACCTCCACATCGCTGTCCAAAAAACGTGCGTTCTGTCCAGGTTTTGAAAAACAGGGTAGGTGTAAGTTCGGGGCCAGGTGTAGATTTCGCCACGGGGGAGAAGGTGCAAATTAGGCAAGCTCTTCTCATTATTCTTTTAGTTTTCGTCTATATTTCCGATGGCAATTTTGAAAACCTAGTCTGGAAATTGGGATTTACAGAGGCCATTTAATGGTGGTTGGGAATATTGCATCATTTTGTATTTAATGCTTTTTCTTTTCGTCTGTATTACGGATGGCAATTTTGTAAACCTAGTCTGGAAAATGGGATTTACAGAGGCCATTTAATGGTTGTTGGGAATATTGCCACCATTTTGTATTTAGTTTGGAAAATGGGATTTACAGATGCCATTTAATGGTTGTTGGAAATATTGCATCATTTTGTATTTAATGATGATTGCTGTGAATATTTTGTATTTAAATATAGCATTTCATTTTGGTGATACAAGTGTAAAATGAGAAGAAAATTTGTAATTTTGTTTGGTTGTGTTTTTCATTGAAATCAAAAGTTCTATGGTTAATTTATTTTTGGGAAGGAATTTAATTTTGAGACGGTTACTTTATTTGCTTAAGAGTTTAATTAAAAAAAATATAGAATATTTATTTTAGATGTTAGGTTAATAATTTTTTTTTGAGTTTAATGAAATTTTAAATGGAATTGTTTACAGATTTTTTTATGGTGAAAATGGATTCAGCATCTTAAAAAATTTTTTTGGGCACCTAAAATCTTGAAGTTTGACACCTATAACCTAGATTTTCAAAATTTTCTGCCAAATTTTTAGTAATCTTGTCCAAATTTTTAGGTTATTTTGTGGATTTTTTAGACTACTCTATTTTAAATTAAATTTTTTTTTTTAAATTGTATTATATAGAAAATATCTATGTTTTGGGTAAGATTCACTCTTTTTTCTTTTTTTTTTCTGAGAAAACTGTGTATTAGCTATGAAATGATTTATGTTTTTGGGTAGAAGTTTAACTTAGGAGTTGTCTTTAGTATAATTTTTTGGAATTTCGGATGATGCTTCAATCAGTCTGAAAAATTTGAGGTGAAATCTTGATTTGTGTTATTTAAACTGGTTTTTTGACTATATTTATGGATTCAACACCCTGAAAAACCCTTGGGCACTTCTATTGTGCAAGAGTTACCCATCAAGCTTGTGATTTCAATGAATTTTTGAAAGATTTTAAAGAAATTAGACGAGAAAAGTCCACCTAAAAAGCTTCCAAAAAATCTCACTATACACAACTAATTTAACTTCTCATTATAATGATGTATTTAAGTCATGGTCACTGTGGTGTCTCAAGTTTGTATCTTGGTGTAATGATAATGAGTGAAGATATCTGTTATGCATAATACACAATGTTTTCCCAAACAAAAATTAACAAAAACATGAATTATAATATAAAAATCTGCATTGCTAATTTTATATTTTTACAATAACATTCATTGGGTTACCTGGTCCAAGGTCTATTCCTCTTGCTGGTCACTGGGAAGCTTCTTTGCAATTTTCACTTCCCTCTCATTATTCTTATTTCAATCCCCAATTTCTGATGAACATCCCCAACTTTCTGTACTAAATGTTCAAGGTTGTCCTCAACGACTAAAAATGTCCATGATCGTGCATTCAGAATCATTAGTTGCCTTGAAGACCTCGCTACGCGCGAATGTGTTCAGGGTGGAAAAGATGAATAGTTGTCTGCAAGACCTTTCCCCGGCCGCTATGTGTTCAGTGTGAAAAGATGAATGGGCCGCTGTGTTCAGTGTGAAAAGATGAATGGGCAACACAGGTTCCTTTTTTCGGAGTTGTTTTTGGTGCAACACAGGTTTTTTTTAGTTGTTTTTGGTGCGATTGTTTGGAGTTTTTGTGTTGGAATTTGGCTAAAAGATTTGAGGTTGAATCTTGATTTTTGTTATTCAAACTGTTTTTAATTGTATATATGGATTCAGCACCCTAAAAACTTCTAAGACACTTCGATTGTGCAAGGTTACCCATCAAATTTCTGTTTTCAATAAATTCCTGCCATTTTTAGAGAAATTAAACCCGAAAAATCCACAAAAAAAACTTTCTTTCAAAAAATCCCAATTCCCATCAAATTTCTGTTTTCAATAAATTCCTGCCATATTTTAAAGAAATTAGACCCGAAAAATCCACCAAAAAAATCTTCCTTCAGAAAATCCCAACTCACTTTTTTTCTAATCAAACCTTCAACTCCAATTTTGAACTTGGTTAAATTAACATACTCAATTTCAATTTCAATTCTTTTAACTTTTTATTGATCATTCATTAAATTAACAGACTTCTAAGCCTTCCAACTTTGTATTGATTAAATTCATAATTTTTTATTATAAAATTATAAGTAGAGAATGCTTGGAATCACTTTAAAATTTCAGATGGACTTCAGGGTGGACTTCAGGGTATATGCATGTATAAATAAAAATAAAAAATAAAAAATAAAAATTATGATATAATTTTTTATTATATAAATATAAATATAAATAAAAATAATAAATATGAAATTAATTTAAATTTAATAATTAAGTATATTAATTTATATATTATAAATTATTTAATGAAATATAAATAGCAAAATTTTGTATAATTGATTTAAATTTATTATTCATTATTATTTTATTTTAGTATTAAATAAAATAACAAAAATTTAAAAATTAAAATAATAAATTGAACTTATTCAAAATCAAAATAATAAATATATAAAAAACCCTAAAGATCACTTAGGATACATGAATTTTCTATTATTAAAAATCTATCTTAGAAAATCCAGCCCAAGAAAATTGAGATCTTAAGAATTGCAGAGAGATACGTATCTTCAACAATAAGATTTTCCTTGTAATCCTTTAAGATGGTAAAGTAGCCTTTAACAATATTATTTCTAGTTAGTTTTAAAAATAATATTTTTTTAATATGTTTTTATAATATTATTATTATTATTTTTAATAAAATAGTAACAAATTCATTTAAATGATAATAAAATAGGAAAAACTAAATTCATAAAATATTTGATTTTTTCAATAAAACAGGTCCAAATAAAACATGGAAAATGAACCAGTAAATATATTTAGAAAATGAACAAGTAAATATTCTTCTATCGTGCTATTTTTTTTAATAGAATGGAATGGCTGCTTCTCTTTTTAATGGTGAACAACACACAATCCCCTCCCCTATTTGTAGCCTTCTTTTAAATACTAATTGTTCTGGTTGGATTTATTTTTTTTAATCTTATTATTCTCGTTGTCTTCTTTTTTTTTAAATTATTCTCGTTGTCGTCTTTATTATTATTCTCATTGATTAAGAATCCTTATTTTATTTTAATGTTTATATATACTAGTTTGAGAAATTGAATATTTTAAACTAATCAATTTATTTTATATATAAATTTGAGAAATTAAATATTTTGAATTATAAATATCAGATAATGAGATTTTGTACGGAAAGAAAATATTAAAAAAATAGTTCTTCTTCAAGACATGTTGTAGGGGTACTTTGAATTTGTTGACTATTTATCTTTTTAATGGTGGACAACACACAACTTCTTATTTATAGTATATTTTTTTAATACGTATTTGTTGTGGTTGGAGTTTTTTGTTTCAATTTTATTATTATTTTTGGATTAGGATTCAACTTTTTCTGTTTATATATATATATATATTATAGTTTGAGGGATTGAATATTTTGAATTCTAAATATCAGATAACGAGATTTTGTAGTGAAGGAAAATGTTTAGCAAATTTCTTTTATCTAGTTTAGAGTTTTTCTCAAGAGATGTTGTCATTTTTTGTTATGTAAACTTTTGACTTGGTTAAATTATACTAAAATATAAATAAAAATAAAATGAAATAAATAAACTAAAATAAAATAAAATATGGTACATGTGTGTAAGGAAGGTAATGTAATGGCCGTAGTCTAATTAGCTTTTTTTTTTCCCTGAAAATCATGGAAATATTGGCAGGAATTTTTGCTTGGATTTCGGCCAGTTGAGACAATCAAATAAAAATAACTTTACCCATGGTATTTATGTGGAATATAGTCTATTTAAAGGGAGAAATTAAACTAGCTTAGATCGATCTTAACATCCAATTTGCCAAGGACCAAAAAAGATCAAATTTATTTTAAAGTGAAGATATTTGATCCTTATAAAGAATTAAATTTATTGAGATGTAATAAACTTCTTATAGAGTGAACCTTTAGTAAATTTGAAATTAAAATAAAATTAAAATAAATCTAAATTAGTATGTATATTTCATCAAAACAAATTATTTTATATAATAATATATATATATATATATATATATATATATATATATAAAATTATACCAAATCATTTTTTTTAAATATTAAATAAATAAAAATAAAAAATTATAAAATATAATTTTTAACAATAAAAAAATCAATAATTTTATCTCTCTTATATAAATTAAAAATATAATAAATATAATTACTTTTTATTAGAACTTACCCAAATACAATTATCAATATTGTAATACCATCGTCAAACCGAAACCAATAACGTACTTTGACTTCCACCCGAGTTAAATCTACTGTGGTTGTCGTAATCATGTGAATTTTAATTATTTTAAGAGTGGTGTATCATGTGAATTCTAATTATTTGAAGTATCGTAAGTATTTTATGGGAACGAAATGCACTTGAATATTCAATTTTTTTATTTTGGGTTAGGATAATAAATTATTATTGTTATTGTTCGAATTAGAGAAATGTAAGTTCTGACAAGAGGGCGAGCTTCAATATAGCTTCAATGTTGAGGCAAATATGTTACAATGTATTTAAAGTAAAATTATATGTAATTTTAGAGCTAAGTAAGACTTAGGTAAAGATGGCACAAAATTGTCCACCCAAAAAGATAAATAAGCAATACATTATGTGAAAATAGAGTAATACTTAAGATGTAGAGAATTACACTCTTTCACTGTGGTGTTTTAGATTTGCCTTTTTGAGTTTGAAATTGAAAGGTATGTTTGTGCGTAGATATCATTGCTTACAGCTTGAGTGGGCCTAATGGTTAACAGTGTGTGTTTCCTCCTAAGAGGTCATAGGTTCAAAACCAGAGGGGGGTAGAGTATGTATGCCTTCGTAGATTTAATAGTCAAATCGTTGCATGGAGGTGGATCCCTTGTCCCACAAACACGGGGTTCTCATACACCAATTTGGTGTTTGGGTTGGCTGTGACTTTAAAATTGAATAATAATAATAATAACTTAAAAGGGATCTAGGAAGTTTTTTCCACAAACGTACTTGGATTCTAGCGATGTAAAACTTTGCATACTAAAAGATGAGTTTGTTTACTGTTTGTGTTGAGGGGTGCTCACATTGGAGAAGACTCGTGGAGTTGAATCTGTGCACCATCATGGAGGGTATTCAATGTTTATTTGGCCCTTGATTTGGATGGTTCCTTGACTTGGCCGAGCACTTTCATTAGTCTTTTTGTCAGCCATTTGATTTTCGTCCCTTAAGACATGATATCCTCTCATCCCTTAAACAATTTTTTTGTAGCCCCTATTCTCTTCCATATCAAACTTGAATCTTCATCCACACAGTCATTATTTAAAATGTTGAATTGTCCATCTTGAATCCCCCATGATAATGGATTTCTTGATGCCATTCTTAAACAGTAATTGTAATCCATTCCACAGAGCTAGGGCCTTTGCTCCATTGTTGGTGTTTTGGCCTCAACCCTAGGTAAAGGTCAAGAAGGTACTTCATGCATGATTTTGAATCAACCTCCTACACTAGGTGGACCAAGGTTTTCTTTGGAAGCCCCATAAAAAAATAATATAACTTCCTTTCTCTTTCCCATTTTTCCAAATCATCTTGATTTAGTTTTAGTTCCTAGGTAAGAGAGCTCTTTGGTTTGAATCTACTTATGCTGGCATTGCTCCTAGGTTTGAGCCCTCGAAGCCATGAAATCTCCCTTGTGTTGATTTTTTCTTCCCAATTATTTGATAACCCCAATGAAGACAACTTCAAACAAAAATGATTTTGTTTTTGCAGCAGAGAGAGTAACTAGAAGCAAACTATTGCCAATGGTGACTTCATTTTTTTCCAACCATATTATATAGTTGATGTATTTTGGAAGGGCCCTAACTGCACTTTTTAGTGTCTCTTTCCCTAGTAGATTTAAATGAAAGTCTAGATACTAGGTCTAAAACATGGAGGAACGATCTTTGGGAATGCCAGTGAAGATCTGCAACTCTTTAAGAGTTGTCTCCCATGTTTTTTTTGTGTAATCACATTCTTTGAATAGATGAGTGATGTTCTCTTCTGAGTTTTGAGATAGTGGGCATCTCGAAGGGCCCTTTGTGTTTCTCTCTCTAAGGTTTTCAGATGTTAAAATTTTTCCTTGCACCAATAATCAACATAAAACATTAACCTTGGGTATTCCATCTCTGTGCCATATTTTTTTCTAGATAGTCCTCGTGTGAGCATTTCTAGTTTTTATTTTTGATAAATCATAACAGCTTTTGATAGAGAAAGCTTTGTGCTCTTCATTCCATCCTCTTTTGTCTTCTATTTGCTTACCTACAAGGGCACTACCTTTCAGAGTGCCCAAGAAAGATGAATAGGAAAACTTAAACTCTTTTGGAAATGTGAAATTTGTCTGATTTTGCCAAAGGCCACTTTGTTCTTCCCACTAAAATATATCCTAGAGAAAAAGAAGATTATGATCTTTCATCCACTTTTCTAGAGATTTGATATCCTATCTTACTGCTAAAAGTGTTTCAACACTTTTGATATCCTCCCATAAGTAATTTTCTTTCCATTGCCATGTGTCCAACTTAAATGATTCATTAGTTTGTTTATGCATTTTTGGCATAATATATAAATGCAAGTTCCAAGCTCCCTCCAATTTAGAACCTCTAGCCTTTCCACGTTTGTATTTAGCAAATATTTCCTTCTCAATGCTTGTGCCTACTAGGAGTTGTCCTTTGTTAGTAGTCTCCACACTAATTTTTCTGCTAAGGTTTGATTTAGAAGTATTGAACCCTTGATGTTAAGACCTTCAACGTTCAACTTGATTATTTCCTAGTTCACCAGGGTATTTTTTTCCTTGTGGTTTTTCCTCCTTGCCATATAATTTTTTTGATGCTTTTGTTGATGTCAAGAATACTCTTTGGTAGCAAAAGAGTTGAAACTTGATATATTTGAAGGGTGGATAAAGAGGATTTTATCAATGTTACTCTTCCTACTATATTGAGCCTTTTTGCACCCCAAGAATTATTTTTCAACTTGTTTTTGGCAATAATGCTTTAATAGCCAGTCTCTGGATTTTTCCCTTTATGGTAAATGGGTAGACCCAAGTAATTGAAAGCAGGCCATTCTTTCTCCCTTTTGAAACCAATAATATTTGCAATTTCCTGCATTTTACTATTTGGGGTGTTCCATACATATCTTTCATTTATCGGTATTGATTTGTTCCCCTGATGCCTAAGTAAAGTCTTGTAGAATTTGTTTGAATCTCCTTGCAATGATTAATCATGCTCCACCAAGCAGGATTGTGTGATCTACAAATTGTGCATGACCTAGTGTATTGATTCCTTTGGAAATTTGCAAACCTATCAAATCTCCATTTAAACGAGCATATTCTGGTCTTCTGCTTAATGAATCTGCCATTAAGATGCAAATAAGAGTCTTATGCGGATTAATCCCTCTTGCAGACAAGAGCGATCTCCCTAGTATTCAACGAATAGCTAGAAAAAACCATCCATTTGAAAACCTTTTTCTCTAGACTAATTGCATTTCATAATTATTAGAAGAAAGTAAAGAGGATATGCCCCTACCTTGAAATCCAAACATTCGATGTAGTCTTTTATCTTGTCGCTCCAAATTGGCTTATTCAATAAGTAGAACCTGCAATCAAAGAGAAGACAAAAGAATCAAATCATCTGCAACATATAATAATTAAGAAAAGCTAATCCAACTTAGTGATCAAGGAGTCTAAGTATTAATGTTATTCAATAAGCATAAGAATAATTCAATGAGAAAAAAAGATCCATATGTATTATCTTGAATAAAAAGAGTAATCTTACAACCTGATGCTTTGACGTTGTATATATTTCTCCCAGGGTCCTGAACAATCGTTCCTCCTTTAGTTTGACAAGCCTTTCTCTCCAAATACCAGCATGGAGTTATGGACACAAGGGTGTGATCATTCTCATGCCAACAACAACTAGTATAGAGAATATGCACTCTTGGGAATTCTCTTCAGCAATTAGC
This sequence comes from Pinus albicaulis, assembly GCA_034641835.2. Taxonomy (NCBI): domain Eukaryota; kingdom Viridiplantae; phylum Streptophyta; class Pinopsida; order Pinales; family Pinaceae; genus Pinus; species Pinus albicaulis. The sequence goes on from CM076579.1 coordinate 1,344,468,432, forward strand.
TTTACAATCTTAGTATCTACAATCTACTAGCGACCTGAAACTTGAGCTCAATTTATAGGGAAATGGAGATAGTTTCAGTTCCATGAAGAGGGGGATGGATTCTTCTCATGTAGGGATTTGAGCTCCATGGACCAAGGGATAAGCTCCATGAGTGGAGGGATAAAGTTCGAGCTGATCGCGACTCTATAAGCTTCCAGTTAAGAGAATATTCAACTACCTAGGCTTCTAGAATTTATTTTTTCTTTTATTTTGCTTTTTATGGGTGCTCGCAGGTAATAGTATCAAAATGTGTGGGGGTTGCCAATAGACCGAACATCCACGGGTCCACAGGAAAAGGCTAGAAAAAGTGTGGAGGTAGACTTTTAAGGGTTTATAGAGATTTTCTCCAATTCCAAGACTTGATTCAGGAACATTAGAGTTTGTTGACTTCTAAGGGAATGTGATATAGGTGTTGATAGACGTATATGAATAATCAAATGTCATGGTGACAATGACGTGTAACAGATTGCCCCCTAAAGTGCAAAGTCTGAGGTTATTCTGAAGAGTGAAGTGCTTTATCATTCCAAGGATTGGATTGAAGACACCGGTTGAAAATCTGTAAAAACTTTCAATGCATATATATATCATCGCTGAGGTAGGCATTACAATACTCAGATAAAAAACTAACTAAATGCTCTGATACATATATGATTTCAATATTACATCAAAAGTAGACACAGTATGGGTGAAACCATTTATCATAAGTAGTCTACTATATCATGAATAATAAAACTCCTCATAGCCTGGATGGTGGAAACTAGATCTAGGGTCTTGATTTCAGCTTCCTGAACTAGTACGATTCTATCCATGCGATTGATTGTGTCGAAGTCGAACATGGTAGAAATCACTTGATTACCAGTCAATGATGTGGAATGTTAACGAGTGTGAGAGAAACCACCAATAATGACAATGGCTCTCAAATTACTCTAGTACAATCTATGAAGTGTGAATGAATAATTTGCAATCGAACACTTATAGAATCGTTCGATCAAAGGTCAATGATATAACCTGTCGTCGAAGGCAAGAAACCTGCCATTAAGGCATGCAGATCTCAAGGCATTGATAGGATTCTAGATCAACTTTCTAGATGATGAGCTGACGTTGATAGAAAGTGATCCGTCGTAGGAAAGTCTACAACACGAAACCATTAGATCATGTTTTGAAAAAATATTTGCAAGGACTGACTTAGGGATGGTCAATGTGAATGGAGACAAATGTTTTCAATGAATGATTTATTGAACTTTCTCTTGAACACATAACGACATTGCTGATGGCTTAGCATCATTTGACCTAAAGCTAATACCTAGAAACCGACTGAAGACTTTCAATGTGGTTTGATTAACTGTTAGACAAAGGATTTCCCAACTCATGTACAAGTGTGACAAAGTGTTGTGTTCAAGATTGACATGCTGCTTTCTAAACAAGGGTGACAACTGTAATCTTTTTCTCTTTTTTTCCCCCACCATTACTGGCAAATACCTCCTTATTTTTGACAAGCTTGAGGAGGATAACATTTGCTTGTTTGTGTAAACTCATCCTTCGAATGAGTTTATCTTAGTGTTAAAATCCAAACCTAAGAAGGAGTGGTCCAGCCTTGTTTGTAATCGACAGGTCTTTTACTGTTAAATTTCAACGAGTCTAGTGTAGGAGAAACTCAATGTTTTTCAGTTTTAGGGAGTCAGAAGAAAAACATAAGTAAAATTCATGGTTGTTTTTTTTTGTAAATTTAGTCTCTCAGGCCCGTAAAAGGATAAAATAATGCATGAGAGAACTCTATTGACCATGATTAGTCAACATATATCTTTTTCATAATTAGTCCGTTTCAGTCTGGAAAATGGATAAACTTATACTGAAAGGACCACTGTTCATTTACTTTAACAAGTTTGAATAGTCAAGTACTCGACGATTTTTTCATATTTATAAAGTCTGAAAAGGGCTTAAAAGAGAATTCCAGCGTTTCATTTTTTTGTAATTTTACAGAGCCCGAAAAAGTGATAAAAGTATACTCAGTGTCAAAATAATTCTTTTCACCAAAAAACCTGTATCCTACACAAAAACTCAAAAGATTACACATACCTATTTCCAAGAAGTAAACATATTTTAAAAAATGACTTTTAAAAGTGAAAAATAAATAAAATAAAATATTTTATTCATTTAAAACTATAAAAAAGGAGTTAAAACAAAATCATTTTCACCTTTTGTGTTCAGAGCAATGCATTGATAGCTTTTGGCTAAAAAGTGCCAGAGAAAATATCAGGAGAATCGACCGTCCATTCCTCAAATCATCAAAACCAGGTAATCCACATCATCTTAATATTCATTTCTATCAATTTCATTTTTATTTTTGAGTCTTAATTTATTTTTTTAGGAGGATTTTGTGTTTAGAAATGCACTCTCGGGGGTTTGCTGGTAATTCATGCGATAACTACGGAACTCGATAATTTTTTAAAGAAAAAACTATTGGGTTGCTGCGGGTTTTTTGTGGAGTGCATGCGGATGGCCGCACTATCTGCTCACAAAACCTACGGCGACACCGTGAACATTTTAAAATTCAAAATTTCTGTTAAAAATGGTTCAAGTTTTGTATCCAAATGGTTTTTAACTGTTAAATGTGTTGATTTGTAGGTTGTTCCACCATGTTGGAGTGGCGAGAACGTGAACATGAGTTTATAGACAATGAAGCCATGGAAGATCCTGCAACAATACATGTACTGCAGAATTGTGGTTTATATAAATTCTGGGCTATGCAAGGAATGAAGGCACAAGTGGAGTTGATGACATGGCTCGTAAATGCATGGGAGGTTCAAGACCAATGCTTCATAATTGGTGATAACTAGCTCGAAATTGAGCTAGAGGACATTTATTTCCTTACTGGATTGTCCCGGAGAGGAGGAAGCATATCCTTATTTGGGGCCAAATAGGGAGGTCTTCCCGTCGCCAGCTACAAAGAACAATATTGCAGTAATGAGGCAGACTTAAAGAATAGCCGCATAGATATTAAAACTACATTGCGATTGGATCTCAAAGTGATAGCATTTATAGTAACCAGATTGTGCAGGAGTGATGCTTTGCATGTGGCCACTAAATCACAAATGCAGACCACAATAGAGTGTTTCGAAGGGACCATATTTAACTGGTGCGAAGGAGTATTGGCCAATATGAAAGGCCAATTAACTAGAGCAAAGAATGTGAAGTTGAAAAACTTCGGGTATGGCACCATTCTCATTTAATTTTCTTTAGAGAGAATCCTACTTCTTACTCCTCAGCTGATTCCAGTAGATCATGGGGAACCTCAGATGGTATGGTAGGTGGCATTAATGGCTCGCCATGGTGGTGATGGTAGTTTAGTGGTTCGGTTTACTCCGACATACTTTATGTGGCTTAGGAACCAAGTCTTCACCATAGAAGACTTCCCTTATGCAGGAATGGATTATAGAGGTGATCCTAACACATCTTTGCCTCCAGGGGCACAATGGGACGAGACAGGTAAGCGAATTATTTTGATGTTTTTAATCTAATTTTTATTTGTTTTTTATCGTTCAATACTGACAAAAAGATTTAAATGCATATGTTGGTCTAGGACGACCAACAACAATTCACTACTTTGATAGGCAGAAAGTACAACCTATAGCATCTCCACAGGACCAGGCAACAAAGATCCTCACAGACATGGAGCACAACCTTGAGAGGTTGACCACAGACATTCTTGAGATAGGAACAGATGATATTCCTCTCAGGCTTCAGAGACACGTGACAGGTGTTCCAGGACCATTTAGGATATTTCTGCGCAAGGTGGCGTGTGCTATAGTCTATTACCACGACCATCATCACAGATAGTGGATGATCATTGTGGATTGACATTTTTGTTTTTTGTATGAGTGTCTATTATATCATGAGGTGTTTGAACCTATGATCATAGACGATGTAATATATTTTAAAAACACATTATTCTATGCTAATGATATTGCTTTCTCTTATTATCTTGTTCAACATGGATCAAATGTTGTTTTGGTTTACTTTGTTAATGCTGCAAATTTCTATTTAGAACACGATTAGCTAATGCATCGGCCAAGTGTTTAAATTTCTTGAAATATGTTGATATTCAATATAATCAAATTGTCGTTACAAGACAGGATGACAATTAATTCTTGCATACAACTGATATGGGTTCGCATTCTTGCATATCCCATCCCCAAGCTCGAAAACTAATGCGGCTTAAATTCAAAGAGCATGAGAAATGGAATGACTGGAATGTGCAGGACAAGCTCTTTCAACAGAATATCCACTGTACTGTAAGCATCTCATGTCATCTTTATTGCTCAATAATGGAAACCTAAACATGCATGAAACCCTACAAATTCACTTTGCTCTACCTTCATTCTCAAGCATTGTTTTCTAGGAAGCAAGCGATTGAGAATTCGGTACCCATTAGCCATGGTTGAAAAACAGGATAATTCCAAGTCAAATCCCATAGCCACCCACCTCATGAATTTCACAGATGTGAGGCACGGGAAGTTCATGGAGCTGAAACCCGCAGTAAACTCAGGGCGCGCCTTCTATGACTTCATGGAAACCACGCCGAAGGAGACGGTCATAGGCTGCTTCAGGGAAGTCATCAACCACATCGAGTGGGCAAGAGGGATCCACGACTATCACCTCAAGGTCAAGGGCTCGAATCCCGGGGTCGGCTTCGCTATACACATTTTCTATGGTGAAGACAGGGAGGGTTCCGAGAAAATAGAGCCGGGGTCCTGCATTCCTGCCATGGCGATGCCCTTCTGTTCCCGAGCGTCGAGGGTTCGGTTCTTACGAGGGAATGCATGCTGGTCGAATTCAACGAAGACCAGCCGTATGTACTATGCTCGATGGACGCCAAAGCGAGGGTGGGCTTCATTGTGACGCCGGTTCGGCATGTGGAGACAATGGGGGATTTGGAGGACGAGGAGCTATACTGCTTATGGAGGGTGGGCGTGAGGGCTCTGAGAAGCGAAGGGCTGCAACTGGTGAGCATGATCGTCAATCATGGGAGCTACAGGAATCTGCCGCACCTCCATTTGAAAATATGGGTGGACGATGGGGTGCATCGACAGGCTAGGTTGAAGTGGAGTGACGACAGGAAGAGGGTGTGGGCGAGGCTTGAACGTTTGACCTCCTCATCGGTGTCCAAAAAACGTGCGTTCTATCCAGGTTTTGAAAAACAGGGTAGGTGTAAGTTCGGGGCCAACTGTAGATTTCGCCATGGGGGAGAAAGTGAAAATTAGGCAAGCTCTTCTCATTATTCTTTTAGTTTTTTCGTCTATATTTCCGATGGCAATTTTGAAAACCTAGTTTGGAAATTGGGATTCACAGAGGCCATTTAATGGTTGTTGGGAATATTGCATCATTTTGTATTTAACGCTTTTTCTTTTCGTCTGTATTACGGATGGCAATTTTGTAAACCTAGTCTGGAAAATGGGATTTACAGAGGCCATTTAATGGTTGTTGGGAATATTGCCACCATTTTGTATTTAGTCTGGAAAATGGGATTTACAGATGCCATTTAATGGTTGTTGGGAATATTGCATCATTTTGCACTTAATGATGATTGCTGTGAATATTTTGTATTTAAATATAGCATTTCATTTTGGTGATACAAGTTTAAAATGAGAAGAAAATTTGTAATTTTGTTTGGTTGTGGTGTTTTTCATTGAAATCAAAAGTTCTATGGTTAATTTTTTTTGGGAGGGAATTTAATTTTCATATGGTTACTTTATTTACTTAATTAATTTAAAACAAATATAGAGTATTTATTTTAGATTTTAGGTTAATATTTTTTTTTGAGTTTAATGAAATTTTAAATGGAACTACAAATTGTATACAGATTATTTTATGGTGGAAATGGATTCAGAATTAAAAATAAATAAAGTTTTGGGCATCTTAAATCTTGAAGTTTGACACCTGTAACTTAGATTTTCAAAATTTCCTGCCAAATTTTTAGTAATCTTGTCTAAATTTCTAGGTAATTTTGTGGATTTTTTAGACTACTCTATTTCAATTTTTTTAATTTTTATTTTAAATTGTATTATATAAAAAATGATCTATGTTTTGGGTAAGATTCACTCTAATTTTTTTGTTTGTTTGTGTTGGAACACCTAATCCTCTATGGGTAGGTGTGGAATGCGAAAAGTCACAATGGAGTCCAAGTGACCTTGGAATGTGAAACCAAGAGTCACACCATTGTATTATAAATGTACATCTTTGTATAATGGAAAATAAGAAAGCCTCACGCTTATCTTTCATTGTGTGTTGTTTCTCTTGTGTGTGCATTCTTCTTCCTCATACACCATGTGTGTGTTTCAACATGGTGTTTAACATGGTATCAGAGCGGGCGATTGCTGGCCCTGCTTCAAATTGAGTGAGCCATTATGTTTATGGCCTGTGCATATCTGCAAAAATTCTTGACATTTTTGCAGCATTTAGAGAGTTTTTGCAACAGTGATTTTGACATTTTGCCGCATTCAGAATTGGTTTTGAAGAGGAGTAACATTCAAAATCCCAGCATTCAGAAATTGGCAGCATTCAGGCATTGGTTTTGAAGAAAGGCAGCACTGCCCATCTGAAGTTTTTCATTCTAATTTTTCTCTGCAATTTCTGCTTATTAAAATCTGCATTTTCAAGAGTTACTGGAACACTGTTTAAAGAGGGATTCTGAAAAAAATAAAAATAAAAAATAAATAAATAAATAAATAAATAAATAAATTCTGAGTTTTTCACTGAAAAATCTCTGCAAGTTTCTGGGTTTCTGAATACTGCTAAATTCTGCAATGGAGTAGATTGCTGTATATTTTAAAAAATCTCCTGTTTTGAAGATTATTCTGAAGTTGCCCTCATTTCTGCATTTTCTGCTGCTATATGGTCCTCTGCAATTTTTTGAAGAAAAGTTCTGGGTTTTTGAAGAAAAATTTCTGAGTTTTCTCTGCAATATCTGGAAAAATCTACTGCTGTTTTAAAATTTCTGGGTTTTACTGCTGAAATTTCTGGAAAATTCTGCATTTATCCAATATCTGCTGCTGGAAGAAAAAATACTCTGCTCTTTCATACTCTGCTGTTTTTAAAAAATAAAATAAAATAAAAATAAATAAATAAATAAATATTCTGCAACTCGGCCTTACCCCCTTCCCACGGCTATCAACAGCATCTCCCTACCCCTCTCCATAGCTCATCTCAACTCACAATCCGCTCTCTCTATCTGCATTCAACCTACCCCACTCTCCACGGCTCTCACGGTCACACACTCCATACGCCTTTTCTTCTCCACGGATCCCCAAACCCTACGGGCCCCTTACGCACTCTCCCCACCTCACATCACTCACACCGTCCCACCGCACTACCCTCCATTGCTGCAACGCTCCCCCATCTCTCCATATGCCCTGCCTCACCCATCTATAATATCCTCTGCCTGCGTTTTATTTCAGCTTTTTAATTTTTTTAAATTTCCCTTTTCAAATAAATTCCCATCATTTTTTAATTCCGCCATTTTAATTTTATGGTTATAATAACCCCCATATAATACCTTTTCTCCCTTTTCAATACAATTCCCTCTCATATAATAATCCCTACCCCCCCTTCATTTTAAATCCGCCTCCCTTTCATATATGAGGAACACTCCCTTTTAATTAATTCTCATTAATTCATTTTTTAATTAATTTTTAATTAATTAAATAAAATAAAAAATATATATATATAAAATAAAAAAAAATCCCATTCCATTTTAATATTTCCCCTACCCCTATAATTAAATTCCTCCTCCCCTTTTTTAAATTGGTTCCCACATTCCCATTTTTATAATCCTTTTTTAATCCCATTTTAATACATTTCCCTTTTAATTCCCCTCCCATTTTTATAAAATTCTCACTTCCTCCCTCCAACACTTTTTAAAATTTGATTTTTAAAATCCCATTTTTAATTAATTTAAAAAAAAATAAAATAAAAATAAAATAAAAAAAATAAAAATATTCTCCTTACTCTCCCACTCCTTTTAAATCCCCCCTCCCTTTTAATTCTCCTCCCTACACATTTTTTTTAAATTTCCATCCCCCTCCCTTTTAATTATTTCCCATTTCAAATAATTAATTTTTTAAATTAATTTTTAATTAAAAAAAAAAAAAACAGCAGAGAGAGAGGAAAAGAGAAAGAGAGGAAAGAAGATATAAACAGCAGAATTCAAGAGATGGACTATACATAGAGAAAATTGCAGATTTACATTGTGATTTGTGGCATTGACATGAGAGTGATTTTCTGAAGAATTTGACATTTGAAGAAAAGTTTCCCATCATTGCAAAACAACTCTTTGAAGAAAATTCAGCTGCCATAAAAAGATTCTTGCACAAGTGTTTTCAGCTACACATTTACAAATATTTTGCAGAGATATGTATTGAGCTGACGTTGTATTTTGAGTGGAATTTGTAGCTTCTTCATAGTTGCAATCAGTATTTGAGTTGTTGGATTGTTGATTGCCCTCCATCATTTGAGGAGCAGATTTTGTACTTTGAGATTTCCATAACTGGAAATTCTCTTGAGTCATTTGTATTTGTTGTTGAATCACATTGTAAACGGGTGCATTTTCGGTTGAAGCCAACACCCTTTTATTTTTTTAGTCTAATTTGTTGAAAAATGGCCAAAATCAATGAGGTATTAGTGTTGTTGAATAACCTCATTCATTCAAATGTTGATGATGTGATAAAAATGAGAAAGGATGCTCTATGTAACATTCAGAGTTGTTTGCTAGATGCAGAAGAGAAGATTGAGTTTTTGCAGTTGGAATCTCAGCTCCAACAAGACGAACTTCAGCAAAAGAGTCACCATTCTGAACCTGTTTCTGTTCAGAAGATTGTGAAGGACTCTCATCAGAAGAAAGAAGATAAAGTTGCAGTTGCTCCACATTCAGTTCCTTGTTCAAAAGCAGATGTACATGCAGATGCAGAAACTCAACCTGCACTTCCTAAGCCCATCATCAGACCTTGGGAAGAGCTTGACCACAACAAGCATCGAACTGGTCTTGGATATGACAAGGATGTGTCCTTTCATATTCCAGACTACACCAAGCCCATCATATTTAAGAGTGCCGGATTCCTATATGACAGTTCACCTACAGTTGTTCCAGATCCTGTTCCACAACAACATCAGATTGTGAAATGCCAACATTGTGATCGAGTTGGCCATATGAAAGATCACTGTTTTGATCTTCATCCATGCAGGCACTGTGGTCGGCACACTCATTCTTCAGACAGATGCTTCAGACACAAGCCTCCTGTAAGAACCAAGATTCATCTTGGATGGATCGCTTCTTGGCAATGGGCATCAGTAGCCAAGAAGATGTTTAAGTCGCATGTCAGAACATGTTCACGGATATTGAGCAAACTTGCAGTTGAGTTTTCGCCATCATCTCACCTTGTCCCTGATAGGGGGGAAAATGGTGGTCATGTACAAGCTTCGACGACAGATCAAGCGAGCCTAAGCCACAATCTCTCATTCCATGTTCAGAGTTGTAGCCAGCAGTTCAAGCGAGCCTGAGCCACAATTCGTCATTCCAGATTCAGAGATGTAGCCAGAGATACGGATGCCCATGAGCATACCTTCGGTTGGTGGATAACCTAAAACCATCATCTTTGGTTGGTGGGTAACCTAAAACCATCATTTTCGGTTGGTGGATAACCTAAAACCATCATCTTTGGTTGGTGGACAACCTAAAACCACCACAGGTAGTAGACCTCCCTTCTTTTAGGTCGAAGGTCTCCCTTTTTTATGAGGGACAATTCCTCTAGCAGAAGCCTTCAGCTTCTTGCCAGTTTCGGAAGAGTTCCGGGAATTGCAACAAGTTTTGCGTTCCAGTGTTTGTGGTCATCCTAAAACCACCTCTTTTTTTCCAACATTTTAGAGAGTTGATTCAGCCCAAGTGCTGCCATGTATACTTTGCATATTTGTATTACAACTCTTTTCTTGGACTCACACATACCCCTTCGGATTAAGGGGGGATGTTGAAACACCTAATCCTACATGGGTAGGTGTCGAATGCAAAAAGTCACAATGGAGTCCAAGTGACCTTGGAATGTGAAACCAAGAGTCACACCATTGTACTATAAATGTACATCTTTGTATAATGGAAAATAAGAAAGCCTCACGCTTATCTTTCATTGTGTGTTGTTTCTCTTGTGTGTGCATTCTTCTTCCTCATACACCATGTGTGTGTTTCAACATGGTGTTTAACAGTTTGTTTGTTTGTTTGAGAAAACTGTGTATTATGTATGAAATGATTTATGTTTTTGGGTAGAAGTTTAACGTAAGAGTTGTCTTTAGTGCGGGTGCTTCAATCAGTCTGAAATATTTGAGGTGAAATCTTGATTTGTGTTATTTAAACTGGTTTTTTGACTATATATAGATTCAACACCCTCAAAAATCCCAAGGCACGTCTATTGTGCAGGGGTTACCCATCAAGCTTGTGATTTCAATGAATTTTTGCCGGATTTTAGAGAAATTAGATAGAAAAAGTCCACCTAAAAAACTTCCAAAAAATCTCACTAGAGACAACTTGTTTAACTTATCATTACAATGATGTGTTTAAGTCATGATCACTGTGGTGTCTCAAGTTTGTGTCTTGATATTTTGATAATGAGTAAAGCATCCACCCAAATATCTATTGTGCATAATACACAATGTTTTTCTAAACAAAAATTAACAAAGACATGAATTATACTATAAAAATCTACATAGTTAATTTTATATTTTTACAATAACATTCACTGGGTTACCTGGTCCAAGATCTATTCCTCTTGCTTGTCACTGAGAAGCTTCTTTGAAATTTTCACTTCCCTCTCATTGTTCTTATTTCAATCCCCAATTTCTCATGAACATACCCAATTTTCTGTACTAAAAGTTCAAGGTTGTCCTCAACGACTAAAAATGTCCATGATTGTGCATTCAAAATCATTAGTTGCCTTGAAGACCTCGCTCCGCGCGAATGTGTTCAGGGTGGAAAAAATGAATAGTTGTCTGCAAGACCTTTCCCCGGCCACTATGTGTTCAGTGTGAAAAGATGAATGGGCAACATAGGTTTCTTTTTTTTGGAATTGCTTGGAGTTTTTGTGTTGGAATCTAGTTAAAAGATTTGAGGTTGAATTTCGATTTCTGTTATTTAAACTGTTTTTTTATTGTATATATGGATTCAACACTCTAAAAAACTCTCAAGGCACTTCGATTGTGCAAGGTTACACCCATAAAATTTCTGTTTTCAATGAATTCTTGCCAGATTTTAGAGAAATTAGACCAGAAAAATCCACCAAAAAAATCTTCCTTCAAAAAATCCCAAATCACTTTTTTTTCTAATCAAACCTTCAACTCCAATTTTGACCTTGGTTAAATTAACATACTAAATTTCAATTTCAATTCTTCTAACTTTTTATTGGTCATTCATTAAATTAACAGAGTTCTAAGCCTTCCAACTTTGTATTGGTTAAATTCATAATTTTTTATTATAAAACTATAATTATTAGAAGAAAGTAAAGAGGACATACCCCTACCTTGAAATCCAAACGTTCGATGTAGTCTTTTATCTTGTCGCTCCAAATTGGCTTATTCAATAAGTAGATCTTCAATCAAAGACAAGACAAAAGAATCAAAGCATCTGCAACATGTAATAATTAAGAAAAGCTAATTCAACTTAGTGATCAAGGAGTCTAAGTATTGATGTTATTCAATAAGCATAAGAACAACTCAATGAGAAAAAGAGATCCATATGTGTTATCTTGAATAAAAAGAGTAATCTTACAATCTGATGCCTTGATGTTGTACATATTTCTCCTGGGATCCTAAACAATTGTTCCTTCTTTATTTTGACAAGCCTTCCTCTCTAAATACTAGCATGGAGTTATGGACACAAGGGTGTGATAATTCTCATGCCAACAACAACTAGTATAGATATGCACTCTTGGGAATTATCTTTAGCAATTAGCTTTACAATCTTAGCATCCACAATCTACCAACGACTTGAAACTTGAGCTCAATTTATAGGGAAATGGAGGTAGTTTCAGTTCCATGAAGAGGGGGATGGATTCTTCTCATGAAGGGATTTGAGCTCCAGGGACCAAGGGATAAGCTCCATGAGTGGAGGGATAAAGTTCGAGCTGATCACGACTCTAGAAGCTTCCAGTTAGGAGAATATTCGACTACCTAGGCTTCTAGAATTTATTTTTTCTTTTATTTTTCTTTTTACGGGGGCCCACAGGTAATGGTAGCAAAATGTGCAGGGTTTGCCAATAGACCAAACATCCATGGGTCCACAGGAAAAGGCTAGAAAAAGCGCAGAGGTAGACTTTTAAGGGTTGATTCAGGAACATTAGGGTTTTTTGACTTCTAAGGGAACATGATATAGGTGTTGATAGACCTATGTGAATAGTCAAATGTCATGGTGACAATGACGTGTAACAGAGTGCCCCCTAAAGTGCGGAGTTTGAGGTTATTCTGAAGAGTGAAGTGCTTTATCATTCCGAGGATTGGATTGAAAACACCGGTCGAAAACCTGTAAAAACATTCAATACAAATATATATATATATATATATATATATATATATATATATATATATATATATCATCGTTGAGGTAGGCATTCCCATCAAAAGTAACTAAATTTTCTGGTACAGATATGGTTTCAATATTACATCAAAGTAGACACGGTATAGGCGCAACCATATGTCATGAGTATTCTACTGTATCATGAATAATAAAACTCCTCACAGCCTAGATGGTGGAAACTAGATCCAAGGTCTTGATTTCCGCTTCTCGAACCAGTATGAATCTATCCATGCGATTGATTGTGTCGAAGTCGTACATGGTAGAAACCACTTGATTACCAGTCAATGATGTGAACTGTTAACAAGTGTGAGAGAAACCACCAATAAAGACAATGGCTCTCAAAGTACTCCAGTACAATCCATGAAGTGTGAATGAATGATTTGCACTTGAACACTCATAGAATCATTCGATCAAAGGCCAATGATGCAACCTGTTGTCAAAGGTGAGAAACCTACCATTAGGGCATGCAGATCCCAAGGTACTGATAGGATTCTAGATCAAATTTCTAGATGATGAGCTAACATTGATAGAAAGTGATCCGTCGTAGGAAAGCCCACAACACGAAAACATTAGATCAAGTTTTGAAGAAATATTTGCAAGGACTGACTCAGGGATCTTCAACGTGAATGGAGACAAATTTTTGCAATTAATGTTTTATTTGAACTCTCTCTTGAACACATAACGACACTGCAGATTGTTTGGTAGCATTTGACCTAAAGCTAATACCCATAAACTGGCTGAAGAATTTCAATGTGGTTCGATTAACTATTAGACAAAGGATTTCCCAACCTAGGTACAAGTGTGACAAAGTGTCGTGTTCAAGAGTGGTATGCTGGTTTCTAAACAAGGGTGACAACTGGATTCTTTTTCTCTCTTTCCCCCCCCACCATTACTGGCAAGTACCTCTTTATTTTTGACAAGCTTGAGGAGGATAACATTTTATTGTTTGTATAATCTCATCCTTCGGATGAGTCCATCTTAGTATTAAAATCAAACCCTAAGAAGGAGTGGTCCGGTCCTGTTTATAATTGACAGGTCCTTTACTGTTAAATTTTAACGAGTCCAGTATAGGAGAAACTCGGTATTTTTCAATTTTAGGGAGTCATAAGAAAAACATAAGTAAACTCCATGGTTGTTCTTTTTCGTAAATTTAGTCTCTCAGGCTCGAAAAAGGATAAAATAATGCAGGAGAGAACTCTTTTGACCATGATTAGTCAACGCATACCTTTTTTGTAATTAGCCCATTTCAGTCCGGAAAAGGCGTAAACTTATGCTGAAAGGACGATTGTTCATTTACTTTAACGAGTTCTAATAGTCAATTACTTGGCGATCTTTTCATATTTAGAGAGTCTGAAAAGGGCTTAAAAGAGAACTCCATGGTTTCTCTTTTTTCATAATTTTAAAGAGCTCGAAAAAGTGATAAAAGTATACTCAGTGTCAAAATAATTCTTTTCACCAACAAATCCTGTATCCTGCACAAAAACTCAAAATATTACACATACCTGCTTCCAAGAAGTAAAAATATTAAAAAAAAACCTTTTAAAGTGAAAAATAAATAAAATATAATATTTTATTCATTTAAAAACTATAAAACGGAGTTAAAACAAAATCATTTTCATCTTTTGTGTTCAAAGCAGTGTATTGAGAGATTTTAGCTAAAAAGTTCCGGAGCAGATATCAGGAGAACCGATTGTCCATTCCATGAATCGTTAGAACCAGGTAATCCACATCATCTTAATCTTCATTTCTATCCATTTCATTTTTCTTTTTGAGTCTTAATTTCATTTTTTAGGAGCATTTTGTGTTTAAAAATGCGCTCTCGGGGGTCGCGAGAAATTCATGCAATATTGCGGACACGATAATTTTTTAAAGAAAAAACTATCGGGCTGCTACGAGTTTTGTGTGGAGTGTGTGCGGACGTCCACACTATCTGCTCAAAAAACCTATGGGGGTGTTAGACTCCTATATCAATAGGTGTCATTTTCATGATTGACTTATTGAACTATGCAATATGTTCAAACCTTTTTCTTGTACAAAAGTGTTCCATATTCTTGAAAAATCAAAAAAGCAAAAAATTTAAAAAAAAAATGTAAAGAGGGTATACCCTAAAATAAAAATCAAAGGGTAAAAAGAATAAATTGGTCAAAAAATGAGAGAAATGAACCCCAAGCAAAAATAGACCAGGAAAGTGTGCAAGCCAAAATGCCACTACTATTTCATTTTTTGTAATAAACAAAATTGTGTGCAGTTTGTCAAACTTTTGCCACAATTTATGAAGAGTCAAACTGTTTAAACTTGACTTATTCATATTTCAATTTCATGTTGTAGAATAGAGAATAAATATCTGACCAAACAGTTCAATCTTGGCAGATAAGTAGATAGGTAGATTTAATAAAAGGTGCTCTACAGTTTAATCTGAGCCCTTGGATGTAATAAGGGTAGAATTAGATAGATTTGTCATGTAAAAGAAAAGAAGATTGATAAGGGTTTCTTTGCAAGTCCAAATGCACCCTAATAAAGAAAAGGAAATGGTAGTGTCAAGTAGATAGGGTAGGTAGATGGTGTTGCAAAGTTTCATATGGATGAATGATGGTGCTGAATATGTTTAATCCTTTACCTTCATCACAAGTACTCAAGCAGAAAATGCACTGAATAATTCACAGAAAGCAAAATCAAAATCATTAACTTCCCACATCACTTTTTCCCTAAATTTTTACTAATTTCCCCAAAGTGCTAAGGTATTTGGAGATCAAAGGGGCTCAAGGCATTTCCTTGACTTTTGGAGGGATCGGACCCTCGGCCTGATGATCAAAAAGACCTAAGTACTTGAAGTTATCCATTATCATTCACTATCAATCTTTTCCTAAGTAAAATCCCATTTTGCTTAGGAAAATCATGCAAACTTCCATAAAAATCCCTCAAAATAACTCACTATTCTAAGTTTAAGTGTTGAAGATGATATATTGTAATTTACTTCAGAAATTGTCACTTTCTTAGATGTGCAAATTATTTTGACTTCCCTTTTCCCTTTGTCATATTAATGTTTAACTCTAGTTATTAAATCCCTAGTGAAAATCCTTTATCCTAAGTATATAACTCCTTTTATATAAATATCCAAAAAACCCATCTTATTATAAAGTTTAGCCAACGTATTTATTTCCCAATTAATCATTAAAAACCCACATTATATGTGCCCTTTGGTTAAAATATATCATTATATAGTACTCCCGCCCCTATGATAAGTTAATTACATTGGTTAATTTATCATATAATAAAATAAACATATATGAGAAAAGCTTTAAACATATGATATATATGTTTAACACAAAAATAATTAACCCGAAGTTTTATTTTTAAAAACCAAAACTTCGGAAAAGCCCCCATGCCACCATGGCCCATCCACTTGGCATCCCACCCGACGCTTCAACCACAATCGAAACTCCGTCGCGACCCCTATTTCCATTATACCATGGGATTAATTAATTATCAGAATTAGTTAATAACCAAACTTTTCCGCCTATTAGACGCCCCCCGGGATACTTAATAAAGTTAAACGCGTTTAAAACCCCGCCGGGCCCGCACGATAAACCCCCACCATCTACCTGTCCCTTCCACCATCCGATCTCCCCCTCCAAAGATCAACGCTCCACATCAATTCCGCCAGCCGTCCCTCGTCAGAGCAATAACGCGCGGGGGCTTGGTGGTATTGGACTAGTCCTCCGTCCACGTGTCAATGCTCCAATGGAATCACTACCCTCTTGGTTAATACCACTCTTGTCCATAAGCGGTGCAGGGATTACCGCTTACCGCCCGGCCCCTGCCACACGTCAGCCCGTACTGATATGACGTCATTCCTCGAAAGAATAAAAACCCCTTTTTTTTACTTTGGAAATAAAACAAATTTTCGTGTTTTTTATGTCATTTTCGTTATTCGAAAGCGACTGCGCCTTCCGCTACGAAATTAAAATTTTCACTGAAATCTACTGTTCTATCCGATTTCGCTCCAGAATTCCGCCGGACCAGTGTTCAAGCATCCTTTTTCCACCGCCTGATACCTGTTAAAACCCAGTTTGCCTCCAAGAACAGGTATTTATTCTATTGCACCCCGAACTTCAAAAAAAACTCTGTTTTCCTTGTTTTCCACTGGATTAGTGATTAAATCTTATCGCTAAGCTCATTCCCTGGGGTTTAAAACTGTGAATTGTTCCCGTGAAACTGCAATTGTGCTAATTTCCTTCATTTAAACTGAAATCGCGCCCCGGCTTGTAAAGAAAACCGAGAAACTTCCATTTTGAATACACAAGAACCAAAATGGAAGCTCCGGCAGCCCTGAATGTGACTCCACTGAATGCCCCCCACAGAGAGTTAGAATATTTGCCCTTAGTGGATAAAGATTTTCAGATTAAAGACTTGCATTTTGATGAAAGCCCCCTTCTGAGTTATTGTCGCTATAGAGACGATTATTCGAAGGGGCAAGATGTCATTGGGTTGTGGGAATCCAATCTCCCGAGATATCTCATCCCCTCAGTCATTACTTTCCCAGAAATTATCCACTATTTCCATTCTAACTATGATCCCACTCAAAGAGCTGTAATATCCCCTGACCAGAGTGTTATTTTCCCCATTACTCCCCAAGCTATCAATGCAATGCTACATTTTGAACCAGATCAAGAGCTAGCACCTTTGTCTATGGAAGAACTGATTGAAAAGTCTAATCAATTGACCCCAGAAAAATTGGAGTCCATTTGCCAGAATTTTATGTTGCCTGAACATCAACCTAAGGGACCTCCTCCCTATGGTTTTTATTATTTCACTGAATTGGGAAGGCTCATCCTAAATATGATATCTTTTGTC
Organism: Pinus albicaulis; assembly: GCA_034641835.2. Classification (NCBI taxonomy): domain Eukaryota; kingdom Viridiplantae; phylum Streptophyta; class Pinopsida; order Pinales; family Pinaceae; genus Pinus; species Pinus albicaulis. The sequence goes on from CM076579.1 coordinate 1,344,485,932, forward strand.
TTAGGTTTCAATACAAGTGAATATGTTGATGAAATAACCTTGGTTTTGCTGTCTATCTTTACTCCTGGGCAACCTCCTGAAATTAAATATGACTTTGCCTCTTTCATAGCCAATAAGATCCATGACCAGTTCATGAGGCTAGATGATGAGAAAGTTTTTAAATATTCCTCAGTTATTTATCATCTCATTATCTTTTATCAATCAGAGAAGTTCCCTTTCCTTGTTAAAAAGCTTGATGCCAAGGGAAACACTAGGTCAGTTATATTTTGGTCTCCCATAATTCATTCTTCCTATGATTCTCCCTATTCCTATACTGAGTTCATCGATCTTTTTGTATATCCTGCAACTACCTTGTTGACAGGAATCCCTCCTCCAAGGCTCAGTAATGAAATCAAGAAGACCTTGCAGCTTTCAAGGACTTATAAAGTTGGAGATTGGTATTTATATCAAAACCATTCAGTCATTAGAATCTATGGATGTGAATTACATCCATTCAAGTTACCAAGATATGTGCCCATGAGACTTTTTGCCTTGGAATATTTCAGGAAAATGAATAATTCAGATGTGATTCATTTTTGTAGTGTGAAAAAGAAATCCCAACTCAGGATTAAAAGTCAATTAGGTCCTTTCATATGCAACTCTAGGGAGGCTGAGCGAGAAGCAGAAAATATACTACAAAGCCATTGCAAGTTCCAAAGAAGTTTTCGTTGGGTTCCTTATGATCCATTTGCTTTTATCTGTGAAAAGAGAATAAAGAACAAATCATCCCCTTACATGCACCACAAGATTCCAGATATAGAACAATATGCTAACCAAGATGAATGGGTTGAAGGAACACTAGTTGAGGAAGAAAGTGAAGAAGACAAAATGAACAAAATCATGAAAGATCTTGAGAAGAAGTATGACCTAGAATATTGTGGTCAAGTGCAGGTACCTCACATTGGCACTTCTTCAGCAGCAAATTTACAGCAGAGATTACAGGAAGGCAGTTCATCAGTTGCAGCAGAATCAAAAGGAAAAGGAAAGGAACCTGAGATACAGGTCATTGAAACTTTAGTCATGGCGGAGAAACCTCAAACCTCCAGAGCACCTGATCAAAAAAAAGTTTCTCCCATTCAAGTAAATCATCCCAAAGTTTCAGGATTACAAACTCCATCCAATGTAGAAATGAGCAAGAAAAGGTAGGTTCCAGATACTACTCCTCCAAAAGAATCCTCAAAGATACATCAAGCCAAAAAAAAGAAACCAGATCCACTTCCAGATGTGGAAATCATTGATGAAATATTTGATGATGGAAGGGAAGACAGTCAACTAACTGGCACAGTTAGTGAAACAAACACAGGCCAGAAAGGAAAAGCTTTGCAAAAGCAATTGAGTATTGAAGTATCTTCTTTCAAGCCACCTAAAACAGATACAGGGGATATAAAAAGAACTTTCATTAATATAAAGGCAAAGAATGATCCATTGAGAATGAAAGTATATGATCAATATCTGAAAATGGCTCCACATAATCAGGAAAGGTTAATGTCAGCATTTGACATTTCACAAGGAAAAATGATGATGAGCCACTTCAAGTCCAAGGTACCAAAACCTATGACAGCAGTTGATTATATCAGAACAAATTTTGAGGTCCTGGCAAAGGAAATTCATCCTTTGGACCAGATAGAGCTGCATAAAAAAACTGGGGAAATGGTGTATTCCACTCTTACTGATAAGGCCATGGCAGCCCTAAGGCTGCAAGATTCTTTAAATAACACAAGCACCCAATTGCAAATTGAGAAGGCCTCTTCTCAGGCCAAAGATAACAGAATAAAGTCTCTGGAAGACATAATCATCAGCTTGGGTCACAACCCAAAAGATATTAAAAGCAGTGAGGCACTAATTAAGAAGAAAGATGATGACATAGCTGCACTGAGAAAGTAGCTGAAATTGCCAGCCTCAAGGCATCCCTAGACCCAAGAAGTTCTGAAGGGAAATTCACAAGAAGAGATAATGGAGTTGCTCTTAAAGATAACTGAGCGACTGGGTGAAACAGAGAAAGGATTGGAACAAGCTTTACAGGAAAAGGAAGCTATCATGCAGGCATCCACCACAGAAGCTACTACAACCACAGGTACTACAACAACAAAGAAAAAAACAGAGCCAGTGCAGGTAAACACTTCTGGTTTAAGTTCTGATGAATTGACCAAACAAATGGAAAGTTTACAACTAAGAGTCACAGAACTTCAAACCACGAAATTGCAGTTAGAAAATTTGGAGCAAAAATATGATACATCTAAGAAGACAGTTGCTGATAATACCAGGGAAATTAAAAGGTTGGAAAGATTAGTTAAGGCTTTAGAAAAAGATCTTTCATTAGAAAAGCCTTTGAGAGAAATAAATGAAATTCTTTGGGGTAATATAATTGAGTTAATAAAAAGTATTTGGCCCTCTGTTCAAGCAATTTTTGAACAAAATGACTTGATTAAAGTAGCTCAGGAAGAAATAAACAGAACAAGAGATGAATTAAGAGGTAGACCTGAGCAGGCCAATCAACTTATTCAATTTTTGAACACCCGAACTAAGCAACAGCTTGCAGTATTAGGAATTGAGGACAGGACCGGCACCATTTTGGAGATAAAAAGAGTTTTCATCAAAGGAACTTTTATGCAGAATTTAGAAAGGAAGTGCTCAGATATTTTGGCTGATATTAATACTTTCATAGGAAAATTTCAGGTTTTGTTGGACAGTGGGTTACCCAGTCCTATGCTCTCAGAGGACCAGATAATGGACCTGGAAACCTATGTTAAGAAAATAGATATCCATGCTCAAAATACAACTGCTTGTTCTATCAGTTTGCCAGAAGCAACGTTTCCAACAGGGATAAATCTCTATGACAGGTTGAAGAATTTATTTCATCTTGAACATGAAATAAAGTATTTGTTCCCTGATCAGCCCACTTTTTACAAACTCACAGAGGCTGATGAAACATTGAGAAAACTTAAAAGAACCATAATAGCAGAAGATCAATGGTGGAACGACTTATTGGAAATTCTATGAAAATTATCTTCAGGATGAGAATTTTACCTTTTTACTATTATGTAAAGGATAAAAATGAGCACAGATGAAAGAGTATTAGTTACACAGGTTAAAGAGTATCCGTAGAAACAAAGAGTGTCAAACAAGCTAAAGAATTACTCAAAGGGACAGCATCGAGCCCTATTATAGCACCTGCCTCCAGCACGTCCTCAAAAGCAGGAAACAGCACACCAGCAATTACTTTTTGTCCTATTTATGAGACCATTTGTCTCCTTTTTATTGTAACTTACTCATTAGTCACCCACAATTATTGGCTAGGTTAGTGTGAGATTTTTTTCAATTATTTTTTGTATAAATAAACCCTCAAAGAGAGTATTGAGGGTGGATTCTATTACTTTGCTGTGACATTGAAGTTTTTGGAATAAAAGCATTTTGGAGAAATTTATTTGTGGCTTACTGGATGACAATTTGAAGCTCAGGACTTTTTGCAGGATTCATGTGTCAGACTGCAGTTCAATAAGTCTTTCTATCCTATGTCTTAAGTTTTATATCTGTTTATAATATCATTATGTCCATTTCTGAATTATTTACATAAAGGATTGAATCAGAATTTACTTAATTGTACTCTGATTTCAGATGTGATTATTCTTAATGTTTTCCTCTAAATTGGTTATAAGCACGAATTCTTAAATGCTCTTGCTTTGCTAATTTAAACATTCTTGATTACTATAATAAAGAATTCTTCATTGCTCTTTGTTTGTATTCATCTCATTTCTTTCTTTTGAACATGGTGAAAGATTCTTAGCTGCCTTTCATCCCTTCAAAATCATCCCATCCACTCTAAATTTTTAAGGATTGTTCTCTGTCTAGATATCTTGCCTGTAAAGCCATATTGTGTGTAGAATAGAAATCCAGTAAAGCCATCCTTTGACTCCATAGCCCAATGGACTGAAAATTTTCAACCTTGCCCTTAGTTTGTGGATTCCACCATTTTTCAAACAAACTCTTGGATTTATAACTAGCCTAAAACTTTCTAAGAACAAAGATAAATTATAAAGAGAGAGCCCTCTCTGGATGCAGATTGGCTAGATTCTGCATCTAAAGGTTGGTTTGTGGTTACCTCGGGTATACTTTCCTTTTCCACAACTTCAAGGAAAACCTGAGTGATAACATAGTGGCGACTCCACTGGGGATCGAATCATTTTTATTTATTAATATTGTTCACTTATAAGCTATAGACAGAGTCTGAAGATCAGCCAGGAAGCCTTTGAAATTGCTTTTGCTCTGCAATTGCAAAAGTAAATAAATGCTGCTTCAGTCTATCTCTGATTTAGCTTATATACTGAACCTTAGTTTCAAAATGTTTAATCAGACTCTCTAGTTCAATAAATCTTTGAGAAAATTTTAATCAAAAATCATTATTTCTTGAAGTATTTATAGAAGTTGTATTTATTTTTCAATTAAAACCAAAAATCCAAAAACACTTAGTCTAGGAAAACTGGCTTCAGAAAAGATTCGTCATACTAGGTCAAATCCTGACCCTAATCCACCACCAATATTTGAAAATCCAAATCTGATTCCTAGGATTCTTAGAAGACAAGGAAGTCAAGAAAGTTCTGAAAGAGGAAGTCAAGAGAGTTCTAGAAGTTCGAGACCTCTTTCTAGATCACAGTCCTGCCCTGTCAAGATAATATATTTTGACGAAATCCCTTTTGATGAGCGTTTTGAAACATCCTTATTTGTAAATTTTTCTGAAACTAAATTATCCAGATTAGTTCCAGATCCATTGTTTTTCGAAGATTTGCAATTCAGATTTGTTTCATATCACCTTGACAGACAGTTACAAGACTCCATTCAATCTGAACAAACCTTTGAAGAAAGTTCAAACATCTCTGTAATTACCGAAGCTTCTCCAAGTTCAGTTACTTTTTCTCAAGCTTTTCAAACACCTGTCACCCCTTCTACTCCTCCATCTCCTCCTGCCAGACCATCCACTCCTGTTACCCCACTATATCTTCCAATGGCCAATAGATATGCCCCTTTAAGGTTGCCTAACAACCCTGTTGCCTTGCCTCAGGATTATCAGAGTAAAATCACACCTTTTGATGGATCAGGTACTTATACAGCTCAACAACATACCAAAAGGATGACTGATTACTTTGAGTTCTATGAAATTGACACTGATGATGTCCGAATGAGAATTTTCGTTCAGAGTCTTACTGGAGAAGTTAGGACATGGTTTAGGGCCCTTGTTCCAAATAGTATTGCTGATTTACCAGCTTTATATAGGGCATTTTTGAACAGATGGGAGAAGAATAAAGGTCCTCTTCAGATCCTGTCAGAATTCGAAAAATTAAGAAGAAGACCCAACGAAACAGTACAAGATTACATCATTAGATTTAATGAAGCATATAACGTTGTTCCCCAGAACCTCAGACCTCCACCTGACTCTGTATTGATTAAATTTCCAGATGGTTTTGACTCTAACATAGCTTATTCACTCAGGGAAAGAGCTCCCCAGACACTAGAGGAAATGCAAAGCATAGTGGTGAGTGTAGAAGCAAATCTGATAGAAAAACGAGCCAGAGCTAGGGCAGAAAGAAGAATGCCTTTGAATGAAGAACCTTCAGCTTTTGAAAAGAAGCTGGATGCAATCATTAAAGGTATGGAAATATTAGGAGACAGAGTGGAAACAATCGAAAGAAAATCTACTGGTGATAATATTGTAAGAAACCCAAACTTTAGAAGAAATTAGAACCAAAATATTGGAAAGAATGTCCCTGACCAAAATATTAGGCCACCTTTTCAAGAAAACTTTGTTGAAGGTTCAACTTCTGAAGAACCTACAGAAGATGTAGAAATAAACAATGTAACTGATGACAAAAATGAACCAGAAGTTTTCCTATCCCAGGATGATCAAGAGAATCACATCCTTGAAACATTCCAAACCCATTCAGGTGAGACTTTTGATTTTAAGGAAGGCTATGACACAGCAATTTATGAGGTTCATAAACAGTACAATTTGAGAAGCAGACGGATTGATGTGCCAGAGAATAGCAAACAGAAAAATGCAAAACAAAATGTCAAAGGTAAAGTTAACATTCCCCCTGTACAAAACATTCCCCAAGTACAAATTTTGTCTAGGATAACTCCCAACCCTTCAAATCCAATAATTGAAGATGTCTCTGACAACCAACCAAACAATAAACAACAATCTAATACTTTTCCTCCTGTAGGAAATGTAGAAGAAACAGTAGAAGTTAGTTCAGAAACACCTTCAAATCAAAATTTCACTCATGAAAAAGAGAAAAATGTTGAAGACCCAAAAAATAGAGAAAACACAACTGTGCAAAACACTAAAACTCAAACAGAAAAACCTTTCAATCTAGAGGCTGAAATAGGCAAACTAAAGATAGCTGTTCCTTTATCAGAATTGGCTAAACATGATGTCTATATAAGTCAAATCAGCAAATCTCTAAACATTAACATTACTGGAATGGATGATTCAGTAAATATTCTTGATGATCAACCCAAACTCATTTTTGGCCCCGAGGTAAATGGCAAACCAGAAAGTGGAGGAACCCCTCCATTTTATGTAAGCCTGAATGTTCATGACAAGATACTCCATAATGCAATGCTTGATTCTGGAGCATCTCACAATTTGATGCCAAAAGCAGTGATGGAAAGATTAAATCTAGACATTACCAGACCATACAAAGATTTGTTTTCTTTTGATTCTAGTCAGGTAAAATGTTTAGGTTTGATTAAAGATTTGTGTGTCACTTTGGTACAATACCCTGCTAAGTCTGTTTTAATGGACATAGTAGTGGCTGATATTCCACCTAAATATGGTATGTTATTGTCTAGATCTTGGGGTGCTAAACTTGGAGGGTCTATTCAACTAGACATGTCATATGCAACTATTTCAGTATTTGGTCAGCCTAAAAGGTTATATAGAGAAACCTTGATGAAGTACTTAGTCAGTAGCCATGAGAAGCCCGAAAACTTCCCTGTTTACTCTGTACATTCTGATATGGATTCTTTTATTTTATACAATGCTGAGTTGGATCTCCCTACTGAAATAGAAGCTCCAGAATTGGAAACCATAAACAAAACCACTGTTAAAATTGAAGAAATCTCTGAAAATAAAGAAACACCAGATGATCAAGAAATACCTGAAGAAACTAAACAACTAGCTCCTGTCAAGAAACATTTTAAAACAATTGATGAAGATTATGAACATGAAATTCTATGGCATTTAGAGTTTGATGGCTCAGTAAACAAATTAGGGGTAGGAGCTGGGATTTGGTTACATAATGTTGAGAATGATCATGCAGAGGGTCATGATTATAGGTTGAATTTCAAATGCACTAACAACATGGCAGAGTACGAAGCTCTTTTATTAGGGCTTAAACATGTCAAGAAGTTAGGAGCTATTAGGGTATCAATCATAGGAGACTCCAAACTAATCATTCAACAGATTAAAGGAGAATGTTCAACAAAAGACATGAGACTGAAACAATACAGAGAGACAGTTGTAGAAATTCTCAACACATTTCTACAAGCTCAACTTGCCAAGATTCCCAGAAAACAAAATTTGCATGCTCACAGCCTTGCAATGTTTGCTAGCACATGCAAGTTACCTTTTGATCCTAATCATCAGTTTTCAGCTGAGATTAGACATAGGCCTGCTATACCAGACAATCTTTTGAATTGGCAAGTATTTGTTAATAACAATCAAATCAATAGTTTTTTGACACTTCAAAATGAGTTTTCTAACTGTAATATAGATGAAGACATAACTATTGATGAATTTGATCAAGAAAAAGAACAAAAAATAGAAATTTCAAGAGAAAATGCAATTCATATGCTGCACCCAACCACATTCACCGAAAAAGACATGCAGGATTTGAAACATATGGAATCTGATGAGATCATAGAAGATGAGACTGAAATCATCAATTTAAAAGATAATTATTTGCCCAAAGGATTAACTCCTTTGGAAGATCTTTTTGACTCAAATGATCTTCCATTTAGACCTAAAATGGAACCTGTTAAAACTGATATGGAAGAATGCAACTTAGGAACCCCAAAATGGTTAAGTTGTCGAAATCTCTGCCAAAAGATCAAAAGGTTAAATATGTTGAACTATTAAGAGAATTCCAGGATGTTTTTGCCTGGAGTTATGAAGATCTGAAATCGTATGATACATCCATCATTCAACACACTATACCTTTGAAACCAGATCAGAAACATTTCAAACAAAAGCTTAGAAGAATAAATCCTATTTTATTACCCTCAATTGAAAAATAAATTAAAATAATGTTTGAAGCAGGTATTATAGCTCCTATCAGGTTCTCAGAATGGGTTTCTAACCTGGTACCAACAAGGAAGAAGACTGGGGAAATTAGACTGTGTGTCGATCTAAGAAATTTGAATAAAATTTCTTTAAAAGATAACTATCCTTTACCAAAAATGGACCATATTCTACAGAGGGTAGTAGGATCTTCTAGGATATCTCTACTGGATGGATTTTCAGGGTACAACCAGATTCTGGTTCATCTTGATGATCAAGATAAAACAGCATTTACAACACCATGGGGTACGTTTAAATATGTCAAAATGCCATTTGGACTCAAGAATGCAGGAGCTACCTTTCAAAGAGCAATGGACATTGATTTTGCTAAATAAATACATGATTTTCTGGTTATTTATCTAGATGATTTGACTGTTTTTTCTAAAACAGATCAAGAACATTTAGATCATTTAAGGCAAGTATTTTTAAAATGCAGAAAATATGGGATTTCTTTAAACCCTAAAAAATCATTGTTTGGTTTGGAAGAAGGAAAGATTTTAGGCCATATCATTTCTAAAGATGGCATTAGGATTGATCCAGAAAGAATACAAGCAATTTTACAGATACCTCATCCTAGAAACATAAAAGAGTTGCAAGCATTCATAGGAAAAATTAATTTCTTGAGAAGATTTATTTCTAGTTTAGCTGAATTACTTAGATTGCTTACTAACATGTTAAGGAAAGATTCAAGCATTGACTGGACTGTAGAAGCCAAGCAATCATTTGAAGAAATTAAAATGGCTTTAACAAGAACACCAATTCTTACCAGTCCCAAATTTGACAGAGATTTCATTATTTTTTCATTTGCTTCTTAACATACAATTGCAGCTGTTTTACTACAAAAAGATGACCAGGGATGTGAAAAACCAATTGCCTTTTTTAGTAAAGCACTTAGAGATGCATCTTTGAAATACAATATCATGGAGAAACAGGCTTTTGCATTGGTAAAAGCAATTAAAGATTTCAGAGTTTACATATTATATTCTCATGTGATAGCTTATGTGCCTAATGTTGTAGTTAAAGACATCTTGACTCAAGATGGCATTGAAGGCAAAAGAGGTAAGTGGATAGCTACCATTTTAGAATATGATATTGAGATTAAACCAAAAAAACTAATAAAAGGTCAAGGTTTAGCTCAACTTATGACTGAAACTAATTGCCAAGCCTTAGACATCAACGAACTGGATGACGAACAGGAGATGGCGACTCCACAGATCAGTCAAGCTTTCTTAGATTCTCCCTGGTACACTGATATCATTCATGTTTTGCTAAACCTGCAAGCTCCTCCAGGGTTGTCCAGAACAAAACAAAGATTTTTGAAAATGACATCATTAAAATATTGTATTTTAGATGGCACTTTATTTTGGAAAAATCATGAAGGAATCTTATTGAATTGTCTATTGAAAGATGAAGCTGATAGAGTTCTTAATGAATTTCACGCAGGGGATTGTGGTGGACATTTCTACTAGAAATCAACTGCAGACAAAATCTTAAGGGTTGGTTTTTACTGGCCAACCTTATTTTCTGATGTTAAGAAATTTGTAACAACTTGTCATAAGTGTCAGATCTTTGAGGGTAAAAGAAATTTGTTACCTTTTCCATTAAAACCAATTTCCACAGAAAGACCTTTTCAACAATGGGGATTAGATTTTATTGAAGAAATCCATCCCCCTTCTTCCGGGCAACACAGATGGATTCTTACTGCTACAGACTACTTCACTAAGTGGATTGAAGCTATCCCATGCAGACAGGCCAATGATTATGTGATTATAGGGTTTTTAGAAACCAATATACTTTCAAGATTTGGCTGTCCAGAAAAGATTATAACAGATAATGCTGATGCATTTAAGTCAAAGAAAATGATTAGTTTCTGTAGTAAATATCATATTACTTTAGGCCATTCAATAGCTTATTACCCTCAGGGTAATGGATTGGTAGAATCCTCCAATAAAAGCCTTATTAATATCATTAAAAAATTATTGGAAGAAAATAAAAAGAATTGGCATAAGAAACTTACTAATGCATTGTGGGCAGACAGACTTACAACTAAGAAATCAATTGGGACTAGTCCATATGAGTTAGTTCATGGTCTTGAAGCAAGATTCCCATCCTCTTTAGGAATTCCAGTTATGAAATTACTTCAGGAGGCTCAAGTGGAACCAAATGACATATAGAGAAGAATTAATCAAACAATCCACTTGCAGCAAACCAGAGAAGAAGTATACCAACGATCTCAAGTCTTGCAGGAAAAGTTGAAGAAAATGTTTGACAAAAGAACTAAGGCAGAATATTTTCAACTAGGAGACAAAGTCCTAAGATGGGATTCTAGAAGAGAAGAAAAAGGGAAACATGGGAAATTTTATTTCTTGTGGAAAGGGCCTTATATCATTCATGCCTTGCAGGGAAACAACGCATACTTTTTGAAGAATTTGGACAATTCAGAAGTTGAGGAAGGACCAGTCAATGGTCGAATGTTGAAGCATTATTTTGATCCTATTTACTAGGATGTTTTGATTTTTCTAACGTGTACATAATATATCCTTTTCTAATGCAGTTTTGAGTGGATGGTGACTTCTTGAAGTTGAAGCCCGAAGTGAAGGCCCTAAGCTTCAAAATTTTCACTATCATATGTACAATAAAGCTACAAGAAGAAGGAGATTACATAGTTCAGTTTGAAGACATTTTGAGGCATCTGACCTGCTGTTCTTGACTTTCCACAAGGAAAAGCCATCCCCAAGTGGAGCCAGTGTTAGTCTCCTATACCAATAGGTGTCATTTTTCATGATTGTCTTGATTGAACTATGGAACATGTTCAAACCTTTTTTCTTAAGCAAAGGTGTTCCATATTCTTGAAAAACCAAAAAATCAAAAAATTTAAAAAATGTAAAGAGGGTATACCCTAAAAGAAAAATCAAAGGGTAAGAAAAATAAAATGGTCAAAAAAGTGAAAGAAATGAACCCCAAGCAAAAAATAGACCAAGGAAAGTGTGCAAGTCTAAATGCCACTATTATTTCATTTGTTGCAATAAAGCAATTATGTGCAGCTTGTCAAACTTTTGCCACAATTTATGAAGGGTCAAACTGTATAAACTTGACTCATTCATATTTCAATTTCATGTTGTAGAATAGAGAATAAATATCTAACCAAACAGTTTAATCTTGGCAGATAAGTAGATAGGTAGAGTTAATAAAAGGTGCTCAACAGTTTAATCTGAGCCCTTGGATGTAATAAGGATAGAATTAGATAGATTTGCCTTGTAAAAAGAAAAGATTGATAAGGGTTTGCAAGTCTAAATGCACCCTAATAAAGAAAAGGAAATGGTAGTGTCAAGTAGATAGGGTAGGTAGATGGTGTTGCAAAGTTTCATATGATGAATGATGGTGCTGAATATGTTTAATCTTTTACCTTCATCACAAGTACTCAAGCAGAAAATGCACTGAAGAAATCACAGAAAGCAAAGTCAAAATCATTAACTTCCCACATCACTTTTTCCCTAAGTTTTTACTAATTTCCCCAAAGTGCTAAGGTAATTGGAGATCAAAGGGGCTCAAGGCATTTCCTTGACTTTTGGAGGGACCGGACCCTCGGCCTGATGATAAAAAATACCTAAGTACTTGAAGTTATCCATTATCATTCACTTTCAATCTTTCATGCAAACTTCCATAAAAATCCCTCAAAATAACTTACTATTCTAAGTTTATGTGTTGAAGATGATATATTGTAATTTACTTCAGAAATTGTCACTTTCTTAGATGTGCAAAGTATTTTGAGTTCCCTTGTCCCTTTGTCATTTTAATGTTTAACTCTAGTTATTAAATCCCTAGTGAAAATCCTTTATCCTAATTATATAACTCCTTTTAAATTAATATCCCAAAAACCCCTCTATTATGATTTTAACCAAAGTATTTATTTCCCAATTATTCATTGAAAACCCACATTTTGCGCCCTTTGGTTAAAATATATCATTATGTAATATCTCCGCCCTTATGGTAAGTTAATTATATCGGTTAATTTATCATATAATAAAAACATATATGAGAAAAGCTTTAAACATATGATATGTATGTTTAACACAAAAATATAAATAAAGCCAAAGTTTTAATTCAAACTAAAAAACTTCGGAAAAACCCCATGCCACCATGGCTCATCCACTTGGCATTCCACCCGACACTTTAACCGTAATGAAGACCCGCGCGCAAAGTTCCTTAGCCCGACCCTTTATAACTACGGGATTAATTAGTTATCAGGACTAATTAATAACCTTTTCTCCACCAATTATGTGCCACCCGGAATGATTAATTAAACACTAATTATGTCGGGCCCGCGTGATAACTACCCCACCATCTCCCCGTCCTTTCCACCATCCGATCTCCCCCTCCAAAGATCAATGCTCCACATCCATTCCGCCAGCCGTCCCTTGTCAGATCATTAACGCGCGGGGGCTTGGTGGTATTGGACTAGTCCTCCGTCCACGTGTCAATGCTCCAATGGAATCGCTGCCCTCTCGTTTAATACCACTCTTGTCCATAAGCGGTGCGGGTATTACCGCTTATCGCCCGACCCCTGCACACGTCAGCCCGTACTGATATGACGTCATTCCTCGAAAGAATAAAAACCCCTTTTTTGACTTTGGAAATAAAACAAATTTTCGTGTTTTTTATGTCATTTTCGTTATTCGAAAGCGACTGTGCCTTCCGCTACGAAATTCAAATTTTCATTGAAATCCACTGTTCTATCTGATTTTGCTCCAGAATTCTACCGGACCAGTGTTCGAGCATCCTCTTTCCACCGCCTGATACTTTTTAAAACCCAGTTTGCCTCCAAGAACAGGTATTTATTCTATTGCGCTCCGAACTTCAAAAGAAACTCTGTTTTCCTTGTTTTCCACTGGATTAGTGATTAAATATTATCGCTAAGATCGTTCCCTAAGGTTTAAAACTGTGAATTGTTCCCCTGAAATTGCGATAGTGCTAATTTCCTTCATTTAAAACTGAAATCACGCCCGGCCTGTGAAGAAAACTCAGAAACTTCCGTTTTGAATCCACAAGAACCAAAATGGAAGCCCCGACAGCCCTGAGTGTAACCCCACTGAATGCCCCCCACAGAGAGTTAGAATATTTTCCCTTAGTGGATAAAGATTTTCAGATTAAAGACTTGCATTTTGATGAAAGCCCCCTTCTGAGTTATTGTCGCTGCAGAGACGATTATTCGAAGGGATTGGATGTCATTGGATTATGGGAATCCAATTTCCCGAGATATCTCATCCCCTCAGTCATTATTTTCCCAGAAATTATCCACTATTGCCATTCTAACTATGATCCGACTCAAAGAGCTGTAATATCCCCTGACCAGAGTGTTCTTTTCCCCATTACTCCCCAAGCTATCAATGCAATGCTACATTTTGAAACTGATCAAGAACTAGCACCTTTGTCTATGGAAGAACTGATTGAAAAGTCTAATCAATTGACCCCAGAAAAATTGAAGTCCATTTGCCAGAATTTTATGTGGCCTGAACATCAACCTAGGGGCCCTCCTCCCTATGGTTTTTATTATTTCACTAAGTTGGGAAGGCTCATCCTAAATATGATATCTTTTGTCTTGGGTTTCAATACAAGTGAATATGTCGATGAAATAACCATGGTTTTGTTGTCTATCTTTACTCCTGGGCAACCTCCTGCAGTAAAATATGACTTTGCATCTTTCATAGCCAATAAAATCCACGACCATTTCATGAGGCTAGATGATGAGAAAGTGTTTAAATATTCCTCAGTTATTTATCATCTCATTATCTATTATCAATCAGAAAAGTTCCCTTTCCCTGTTAAAAAGCTTGATGCTAAGGGAAACCCTAGGTCAGTTATATTTTGGTCTCTCATAATTCACTCTTCCTACAATTCTCCCTATTCCTATGCTGAGTTCATCGATCTTTTTGTATATCCCGCAACTACCTTTTTGACAGGAATTCCTCCTCCTAGGCTCAGTAATGAAATCAAGAAGAATTTGCAGCTTTCAAGGACATATAAAGTTGGAGACTGGTATTTATACCAAAATCATTCAGTCATCAGGATATATGGATGTGAATTGCATCCATTCAAGTTGCCTAAATATGTGCTCATGAGAATTTTTGCCTTGGAATATTTCAGGCAAATGAATAATTCTGATATGATTCATTTTTGTAGTGTGAAAAAGAAAGCCCAACTCAGGATTAAAATTCAATTAGGTCCTTTCATCTGCAACTCTAGGGAGGCTGAGCGAGAAGCAGAAGATATACTACAAAGCCATTGCAAGTTCCAAAGAAGTTTCCGTTGGATTCCTTATGATCCATTTGGTTTTATTTGTGAAAAAAGAATGAAGAACAAGTCATCCCCTTATATTCACCTCAGGATTCCTGAAATAGAACAATATGCTAATCAAGATGAATGGGTGGAAGAAACACTATTTGAGGAAGAAAGTGAAGAAGACAAAATGAACAAAATTATGAAAGATGTTGAGAAGAAGTATGACCTAGAATCTTGTGGTCAAGTGCAGGTACCTCACATTGGCACTTCTTCAGCAGCAAATCTACAGCAGAGATTACAGGAAGGTAGTTCATCAGTTGCAGCAGAACCAAAAGGCAAAGGAAAGGAACCTGAAATCCAGGTCATTGAAACTTTAGTCATGGCAGAGAAACCTCAAACATCCAGAGCACCTGATCAAACACAAGTTTCTCCCACTCAGGTAAAACATCCTGAAGTTTCAGAATTACAAACTCCATCCAACATGGAAATAGGAAAGAAAAGGCAGATTCCAGATACTACTCCTCCTAAAGAGTCCTCAGGAATACATCAAGCCAAAAAAAATAAACCAGATCCACTTCCAGATGTGGAAATCATAGATGAGGTGTTTCATGATGGAAGAGAAGACAGTCAACTAACTGGTTCTGTTAGTGTGACCCATACAGAGCAGAAAGGAAAAGCTTTGCACAAGCAGTTGAGTACTGAAGTATCTTCCTTTAGGCCACCAAAAACAGATACAGGGGATATAAAAAGAACTTTCATTAATATAAAGGCAAAGAATGATCCATTAAGAATGAAGGTATATGATCAAAATTTGAAAATGGCTCCACATAATCAGGAAAGGTTAATGTCAGCATTTGACATTTCACAAGGCAAAATGATGATGAGCCACTTCAAGTCAAAGGTGCCAAAACCCATGACAGCAGCTGATTATATTAGAACAAATTTTGAGGTCCTGGCAAAGGACATTCATCCTTTGGACCAGATAGAGCTGCATAAACAAACTAGGGAAATGGTCTATTCCACTCTTACTGATAAGGCCATGGCAGCCCTAAGGCTGCAAGATTCTTTAAATAACACAAGCACCCAATTGCAAATTGAGAAGGCCTCTTCTCAGGCCAAAGATAACAGAATAAAGTCTCTAGAAGACATAATCATCAGCTTGGGTCACAATCCCAAAGATATCAAAAGTATTGAGGCACTAATTAAAAAGAAAGATGATGACATAGCTGCACTGAGAAAGCAGCTGAAATTACCATCCTCAAGACATCCCCAGACCCAAGAAGTTTTGAAGGGAAATTCACAGGAAGAGATAATGGAGTTGCTCTTAAAAATGACTGAGCAACTGAGTGAAATAGAGAAAAAATTGGAACAAGCTTTATAGGAAAAGGAAGCTATCATGCAGGCATCCATCACAGAGGCTACTACAACTACAGGTACTACAACAGCAAATAAACAAATAGAGCCAGCGCAGGTAAACACTTCTGGTTTGAGTTCTGATGAATTGGTAAAACAGATGGAAAGTTTAAAACTCAGAGTCACAGAACTTCAAACCACAAAATTGCAGTTAGAAAATTTGGAGCAGAAATATGATACATCTAAAAGACCGTTGCTGATAACACCGGGGAAATTAAAAGATTGGAAAAATTGGTTAAGGCTTTGGAAAAAGATCTTTCATTAGAGAAGCCTTTGAAGGAAATAAATGAAATTCTTTGGGACAATATAATTGAATTAATAAAAAGTATTTGGACCTCTGTTCAAGCAATTTTTGAACAAAATTACTTGATTAAAGTAGCTCAGGAAGAAATAAACAAAACAAGAGATGAATTAAGGGGCAGACCTGAGCAAGCCAATCAACTTATACAATTTTTGAACACCAGGACTAAGAAACAACTTGCAGTGTTAGGAATTGAGGACAGGACCAGCACTATTTTGGAGATAAAAAGATTTTTCACCAAAAGAACTTTTATGCAGAATTTGGAAAGGAAGTGCTCAGATATTCTGACAGAAATCAATGCTTTCAGAGGAAAATTTCAGGTTTTGTTGGACAGTGGGTTACCCAGTCCTATGCTCTCAGAGGACCAGATAATGGACATGGAAAACTATGTTAAGAAAATAAATATCCATGCTCAGAACATAACTGCTTGTTCTATCAGTTTGCCAGAAGCAACGTTGCCAACAGGAAGAAATCTCTATGACAGGTTGAAGAATTTATTTCATCTTGAACATGAAATAAAGTATTTGTTCCCTAATCAGCCCACCTTTTACAAACTCACAGAGGCCGATGAAACATTGAGGAAACTTAAAAGAACCATAATAGCAGAAGATCAATGGTGGGATGACTTATTGGAAATTTTATGAAATTTATCTTCAGGTTGAGAATTTTATCTTTTTACTATCATGTAAAGGATAAAAAATGAGCACAAGTTAAAGAGTATCAGTTGAACAGATTAAAGAGTATCCGTAGAAACAAGGAGTATCAGACAAACAAAAGAATTACTCAAAGGGACAGCATCGAGCCCTATTATAGCACCTGCTTCCAGCACATCCTCAAAAGGAGGAAACAACACACCAGCAATTACTTTTTGTTCTATTTACGAGACCATTTGTCTCCTTTTTGTTGTAACTTACTCATTAGTCACCCTAGATTATTGGCTAGGTTAGTGTGAGATTTTTTCAATCATTTTTTGTATAAATAAACCCTCAAAGAGAGTGTTGAGGGTGGATTCTATTATTTGGCTGTGACATTGAAGTTTTTGGAATAAAAAGTGTTTTGGAGAAATTTATTTGTGGCTTACTGGATGACAATTTGAAGCTCAGGACTTTTTGCAGGATTCATGTGTCGGACTGCAGTTCAATAAGTCCTTCTATCCTATGTTTTAAGTTTTATATCTGTTTATAATATCATTATGTCCATTTCTGAATAATTTACATAAAGGATTGAATCAGAATTTATTTAATTTTACTCTGATTTCAGATGTGATTATTCTTAATGTTTTCCTCTAAATTGGTTATAAGCACGAATTCTTAAATGCTATTTCTTTTCTAATTTAAACATTCTTGATTACTATAATAAAGAATTATTCATTGCTCTTTGTTTGTAATCATCTCATTTCTTTCTTTTGAACATGGTGAAAGATTCTTAGCTGCCTTTCATCCCTTCAAAATCATCCCATCCACTTTAAATTTTAAGGATTGTTCTCTGTCTAGCTATCTTTCCCTGTAAAGCCATCTTGTGTGTAGAATAGAAATCCAGTAAAGCCATCCTTTGACTCCATAGCCCAATGGACTGAAAACTTTCAACCTTGCCCTTAGTTTGTGGATTCCACCATTTTCAAACAAACTCTTGGATCTATAACTAGCCTAAAACCTTCTAAGAACAAAATTATAAAGAGAGAGCCCTCTCTGGATGCAGATTGGCTAGATTCTGCATCTGAAGGTTGGTTTGTGGTTACCTCGGGTATACTTTCCTTTTCCACAACTTCAAGGAAAATCTGAATGATAACATAGTGGCGACCATACTGGGGAATCTGAATCATTTTATTTGTTAATATTGTTCACTTATAAGCTATAGACAGAGTCTGAAGATCAGCCAGGTAGCCTTTGAAATGCTTTTGCTCTACAATTGCATAGTAAATAAATGCTGCTTCAGTCTATCTCTGATTTAGCTTATATACTGAACTTTAGTTTCAAAATGTTTAATCAGACTCTCTAGTTCAATAAATCTTTGAGAAAATTTTAATCATAAATCATTATTTCTTGAAGTATTTATAGAAGTTGTATTTATTTTTCAGTTAAAACCAAAAATCCAAAAAACACTTAGTCTAAGAAACCTGGCTTCAGAAAGGATTCGTCATACTAGGTCAAATCCTAACCCTAATCCACCAGCAATATTTGAAAATCCAAATCTGATTCCTAGGATTCTTAGAAGACAAGGAAGTCAAGAAAGTTCTGAAAGAGGAAGTCAAGAGAGTTCTGGAAGTTCCAGACCTCTTTCTAGATCACAGTCTTGCCCTGTCAAGATAATATATTTTGACAAAATTCCTTTTGATGAACGATTTGAAACATCCTTATTTGTGAATTTTTCTGAAACTGAATTATCCAGATTAGTTCCAGATCCATTGTTTTTCAAATATTTGCAATTCAGATTTGTTTCATATCACCTTGACAGACAGTTACAAGACTCCATTCAATCTGAACAAACCTTTGAAGAAAGTTCAAACATCTCTGTAATTACCGAAGCCTCTCCAAGTTCAGTTACTTTTTCTCAAGGTTTTCAAACACCTGTCACCCCTTCTACTCCTCCATCTCCTCCTGCCAGACCATCCACTCCGGTTACCCCACTATATCTTCCAATGGCCAATAGATATGCCCCTTTAAGGTTGACTAACAACACTGTTGCCTTGCCTCAAGATTATTAGAGTAAAATCACACCTTTTGATGGATCAGGTACTTATACAGCTCACCAACATACCAAAAGGATGACCGATTACTTTGAGTTCTATGAAATTGACATTGATGATGTTCGAATGAGAATTTTTGTTCAGAGTCTTACTGGAGAAGTTAGGACATGGTTTAGGGCCCTTGCTCCGAATAGTATTGCTGATTTTCCAGCTTTGTATAGGGATTTTTTGAATAGATGGGAGAAGAAGAAAGATCCTCTTCAGATCCTGTCAGAATTCGAAAAATTAAGAAGAAGACCCAACGAAACAGTACAAGATTACATCATTAGATTTAATGAAGCGTATAACGTTGTTCCCCAGAACCTCAGACCTCCACCTGACTCTGTACTGGTTAAATTTCCAGATGGTTTTGACTCTGACATAGCTTATTCACTCAGGGAAAGAGATCCCCAGACACTAGAGGAAATGCAAAGCATAGTGGTGAGTGTAGAAGCAAATCTGATAGAAAAACGAGCCAGAGCTAGGGCAGAAAGAAGAATGCCTTTGAATGAAGAACCTTCAGCTTTTGAAAAGAAGCTGGATGCAATCATTAAAGGTATGGAAAGATTAGGAGACAGAGTGGAGACAATTGAAAGAAAGTCTACTAGTGATAATCAAAATGTTGTGAGAAACCCAAACTTTAGGAGGAATCAGAACCAAAACATTGGGAAGAATGTCCTTGACCAAAATATTAGGCCACCTTTCCAAGAAAACTTTGTTGAAGGTTCAACTTCTGAAGAACCTACAGAAGATGTAGAGATAAACAATGTAACTGATGACAAAAATGAACCAGAAGTTTTCCTATCCCAGGATGATCAAGAGAATCACATCCTTGAAACATTCCAAACTCATTCAGGTGAGACTTTTGATTTTAAGGAAGGTTATGACACAGCAATTTATGAGGTTCATAAACAGTACAATTTGAGAAGCAGACAGATTGATGTGCCAGAGAATAGCAAACAGAAAAATGCAAAATAAAATTTCAAAGGTAAAGTTAACATTCCCCCTGTACAAAACATTCCCCAAGTACAAATTCTGTCTAGATACTCCATAATGCAATGCTTGATTCTGGAGCATCTCACAATTTGATGCCAAAAGCAGTGATGGAAAGATTAAATTTAGACATTAACAAAGATCATACAAAGATTTGTTTTCTTGATTCCAAACAGGTAAAATGTCTAGGTTTGATTAAAGACTTGTGTGTTACCTTGGTATAAACATCTCGCTAAGTCCGTTTTCAAGGGACATAGTAGTAATGATATTCCCCCCTAAATATGGTATGTTATTGTCTAGATCTTGGGGTGCTAAACTTGGAGGGTCTATTCAACTAGAAATGTCATATGCAACTATTTCAAGATGGTCAACCTAAAAGACTTGCTGCAGAGACATTGATGAAATATTTAGTCGTAGCCATGAGAAGCTCCGAAAACTTCCCCGTTTACTCTATACATTCCGATATGGACTCTTTTATTTTATACAATGCCGAGTTAGATCTCCTACCGAAATAGAAGCTCTAGAATTGGAAACCACAAACAAACCACTCGTTAAAACCGAAATTTAAAAATAAAGAAACACCAGAATTCAAGAAATACCGTAAGAAACCAACAACTAGCTCCTATCAAGAAACATTTTAAAACAATTGATGAGGATTATGAACATGAAATTCTCGTGGGTATTTGAATTTGATGGCTCAAAGAAACAAATTAGGGCAATGGGATTTGGTTACATAATGGGTAAGAATCAAACAGTGTCATGCTGCATGTGTTGAATTTCAAATGCACTAACAACATGGCAGAGTACGAAGCCCTTTTGTGGGGTCAAAACATGTCAAGAAGTTAGGAGCTATTAGGGTATCAATCAGAGAGACGAACTAATCATTTAACAGACAGAGAATTCAACAAAAGACATGAGATTAAACAATACGTAGAGACAAATAGAGAAATTCTCAACACCTTTCTACAAGCTCAACTTGCCAAGATTCCCGTGAAACAAAATTTGCATGTTCACAAAGTGTCGCAATGTTTACAAGACATGTAAAATTACCTTTTCGATCCTAATCATCACAAATTGAGATTAGACATAGGCCCGCAATACTAGATAATCTTTTGCATCAGTAAGTATTTGTTAATAACAATCAAATCAATAGTTTTTTCGACACTTCAAAATGAGTTTTCTAACCGTAATATAGATGAAGACATAACTATTGATGAATTTGATCAAGAAAAAGAACAAAAAATAGAAATTTCAAGAGAAAATGAAATTATATGTTGCACCCAACCACATTCACAGCGTAAAAAGACATGCAAAATTTGAAACACATGGAATCCGATGAGATCATAGAAGATGAGGACAACAAATCATCAATTTAAAAGATATCATTTTCCCAAAGGATTAACTCCCTGAAGATCTTTTGACTCAAATGATATTCCATTTAGACCTAAAATGGAACCCGTTAAGGCCGATATGGAAGAATGCAACTTAGGAACCCCAAAAAATCCCAAAATGGTTAAGTTGTCCAAATATCTTTCGAAAGATCAAAAGGTTAAATATGTTGAAATATTAAAGGAATTCCGGTGGATGTTTTTGCCTGGAGTTATGAAGATTTTAAATCATATGATACATCCATCATCTAACACACTATACCTTTGAAACCAGACGTAAACCTTTCAAACAAAATCTTAGAAGAATAAATCCCGTTTTATTTCCCCTCAATTGAAAAGGAAATTAAAGAATGGCTAATGTGATTATACTCCTATCGATTCTCTAATGGGTTTCTAACCTCGGTACCAACACGAAAAAAGACAGAGAAATTAGACCGTGTGTCGATCTAAGAAATTTGAATAAAGTTTCTTTAAAAGATAACTATCCTTTACCTAAAATGGACCATATTCTGCCGCAGGGTAGTAGGACTTTCAGATATATCTACCGGATGGATTTTCGTGGTATAAATAGACTCTAGTTCATCCCGATGATCAAGATAAAACAGATTACAACACCATGGGGTACATTTAACATGTCAAAATGCCATTTGGGCTCAAGAATGCAGGAGTGACGAAAGAGAAATGGACATTTCTTTTGCTAAAGAAATACATGATTTTCTCGGTTATTTATCTAGATGATTTGACTGCTTTTTCTAAAACAAACATCAAGAACATTTACAGATCATTTAAGGCAAGTATTTATAAAATGCGTAATAGGGATTTCTTTAAACCCTAAAAAGTCATTGTTTGGTTTAGAAGAAGGAAAGCTTTTAGGCCATATCATTTCTAAAGATGGCATTAGGATTGATCCAGTAAAGAATACAAGCAATTTTACGTAGAGACTATCCCAGAAACATAAAAGAGTTGCAAGCATTCATAAGGAAAAATTAATTTCTTGAGAAGATTTATTTCTAGTTTAGCCGAATTACTTAGATTGCTTACTAACATGTTGAGGAAAGATTCAAGCATTGACTGACCAGAAGCCAAGCAATCATTTGAGGAAATTAAAATGGCTTTGACAAGAACACCAGCTCTTACCAGATTCCAAATTTGACAAAGATTTCATTATTTTTTCATTTGCTTCGAACATACAATTATGTACTGCTTACTACAAAAAGATGACCAGGGATGTGAAAAACCAATTTCCTTTTTTATTAAAGCACTTAGAGATGCATCTTTGAAATACAATATCATGGAGAAACAGGATTTTGCATTGGTAAAAGCAATTAAAGATTTCGTAGCTAGGTATATTATATTTCATGTGATAGCTTACGTGCCCACGCCGTAGTTAAAGACATCTTCGACTCAAGATGGAATTGAAGGCAAAAGAGGTAAGTGGATAGCAACCATTTTAGAATATGATATTGAGATTAAAACCAATAAAAACTCATAAAAGGTCAAGGTTTAGTTCAACTTATGACCGAAACTAATCGCTAAGCCTTAGACATCAATGAACCGGATGATGAACAGAGATGGCGACTCCACAGATCAGTCAAGCTTTCTCTTAGATTCTCCCCCGGTACACTAATATCATTCATGTTTTTTCTTAAACCTACAAGCTCCTCCGTGGTTGTCGAAACAAAACAAAGATTTTTGAAAATGACATCATTAAAATATTGTATTTTAGATGGCATTTTATTTTTGGAAAAAACTGGCGAAGGAATCTTATTGAATTGCCTATCGAAGATGAAGCTGACAGAAGTTCTTAATGAATTTCATGCAGGGATTGTGGTGGACATCTCTACCGGAAATCAACCGCGTACAAAATCTAAAGGGTCAAGCTTTTACCGGCCAACCTTATTTTCCGATGTTAAGAAATTTGTAACAACTTGTCATAAGTGTCGTATCTTTGAGGGTAAAAGAAATTTGTTACCTTTGCCATTAAAACCAATTTCCACATAAAGACCTTTTCAATACAATGGGGATTAGATTTTATTGGAGAAATCCATCCCCCTTCTTCCGGCAACACAGATGGATTCTTACCGCTACGTACTACTTCACTAAGTGGATTGAAGCTATCCCATGCAAGTATTGTGCCAATGATTATGTGATTATAGGTTTTAGAAACCAATATACTTTCAAGATTCGTCGTCCATAAAAGATTATAACAGTATAATGCCGCCGCATTTGGGAGTCAAAGAAAATGATTAGTTTCGTAGTAAATATCATATTACTTTAGGCCATTCAATGCCTTATTACCCCTCGTGGTAATGGATTAAGGCATCCTCCAATAAAAGCCTTATTAATATCATTAAAAAATTATTGGAAGAAAATAAAAATATTTGGCATAAGAAACTTACTAATGCATTGTGTTACGTACTTACAACTAAGAAATCAATCGACTAGTCCATATGAGTTAGTTTACTTACCTTGAAGCAAGATTCCCATCCTCTTTAGGAATTCGAGAAATTACCAGAGGCTCAAGTGGAACCAAATGACATTCGCAGGAAGAATTAATCAAACAATTCACTCTGGCAGCAAAACCGCAGAAGAAGTATACCAACGATCTCATGAGCCTTATGAAAAGTTGAAGAAAATGTTTGAACGAAGAACTAAGACAAAATAATATTTTCAACTATGAGACAAAGTCCTAAGATGGGATTCTAGAAGAGAAGATAAAGGGAAACATGGGAAATTTGATTTCTCGTGGAAAGGGCCTTATATCATTCATGCTTTGGTGGAAACAACGCATACCTTTCAATAATTTTGACAATTCGAAGTTGAGGAAGGACCAAGCCATCGGTCGAATGTCAAGCATTATTTTGATCCTATTTACTAGGATGTTTTGATTTTTCTAACTTGTACATAATATGTCCTTTTCTAATGCAAATAGATGGTGACTTCTGAAGTTGAAGCCCGAAGTGAAGGCCCTAAGCTTCGAAAGTTTCACTATCATATGTACAATAAAGCTACCAAGAAGGAGATTACATAGTTCGCCTTGAAGACATTTTGAGGTATCTCGGGACTGCTCTTTACTTTCCACAAGGAAAAGCTATCCCCAAGTGGAGCCAAGACAGCATTATACCAATAGGTGTCATTTTTCATGATTGTCTCGATTGAACTATGGAACATCTCCAAACCTTTTTCTTAAGCAAAGGTGTCTCCATATTCTAAAACCAAAAATCAAAAAATTTAAAAATGTAAAGAGTGGCATACCCTAAAAGAAAAATCAAAGGGTAATAAAAATAAATTGGTCAAAAAAAGTGAAAGAAATGAACCCCAATCAAAAAATAGACCAAGGAAAGTGTGCAAAACTAAATGCCACTACTATTTCATTTTTTGTAAATAAGTGATTATGGGTGGCAATCGGTCAAACTTTAAGCCACAATTTATGAAGAGTCAAACTGTTTAAACTTGACTTATTCATATTTCAATTTCAAGGTTGTAGAATAGAGAATAAATATCTCGACTGGGAGTATCAGCTCAATTCGCGTATAAGTAGATAGGTAGAGTTAATAAAAGGTGCTCAGCTTTAATTCGAGCCCTTGGATGTAATAAGGGTAGAATTAGACAGATTTGTCATGTGGGGAAAAGAAGATTGATAAGGGTTTTGCAAGTCCAACAACGAATAAAGAAAAAGGAAATGGTAGTGTCAAGTAGATAGTGTAGGTAGATGGTGTTGCAAAGTTTCATATGATGAATGATGGTGTCGAATATGTTCAATCCTTTACCTTCATCACAAGTACCTGCGTAAAATGCATCAAGAATTCAAGGTAAAAGCAAAATCAAAATCATTAACTTCCCAACATCACTTTTTTCCCTATGCTTACTAATTTCCCAAAGTGCTAAGGTATTTGGAGATCAAAGGGGCTTAAGGCATTTCCTTGACTTTTGGAGGGACCTTCTGGAATTTACCGATGATCAAAAAGACCTAAGTACTTGAATTTATCCATTATCATTCACTTTCAATCTTTTCCTAAGTAAAATCCCATTTTGCTTAGGAAAATCATGCAAACTTCCCCTCAAAATAACTTACTATTCTAAGTTTAAGTGTTGAAGATGATATATTGTAATTTACTCGTAATTGTCACTTTCTTAGACAGTAAAAGTATTTTGAGTTCCCTTTGTCCCTTTGTCATATTAATGTTTAACTCTAGTTATTAAATCCCTAGTGAAAATCCTTTATCCTAAGTATATAACTCCTTTTATATAAATATCCAAAACCCATCTTATTATAAAGTTTAGCCAAAGTATTTATTTCCCAATTAATCATTAAAAACCCACATTATATGCGCCCTAGTAAAATATACTTATTATAATTCCGCCTCCTTCATGATAAGTTAATTACATTGGTTAATTTATCATATAATAAAATAAACATATATGAGAAAAGCTTTAAACATATGATATATATGTTTAACACAAAAAGACTTAACCCGAAGTTTTATTTTTTAAAAACCAAAACTTTGGAAAAGCTCCCCATGCCACCATGGCCCATCCACTTCGGCATCCCACCCGACGCTTCAACTACAATCGAAACTCCGTCGCGACCCCTATTTCCATTATACCATGGGATTAATTAATTATCGAATTAGTTAATAACCAAACTTTTCCGCCTATTGGGACGCCCAGGATACTTAATAAAGTTAAATGTGTTTAAAACCCCGCCGGGCCCGCACGATAAACCCCCACCATCTACCCATCCCTTCCACCATCCGATCTCCCTCCAAAGATCAACGCTCCACATCAATTCTCGCCACCCGTCCCTTGTCAAAGCATTAACACACGGCTCGTGTACGGGACTAGTCCTCCGTCCACGTGTCAATGCTCCAATGGACCACCGCCTTCCTGCTATCACCACTCTTGTCCATAAGCGTGTGGGGATTACCGCCACCGCCCGCCCCCGACACACGGCCACCCCGTACCGATATGACGTCATTCCTCAAAAGAATAAAAACCCCTTTTTTTGACTTTCGAAATAAAACAAATTTTCGTGTTTTTTATGTCATTTTCGTTATTCGAGCGATCGCGCTTCTTCCACACGGCAACCCAACTCATCTAAATCTACTGCTCTATCCGATTTCGCTCCCCGAATTCCGTCGACCGCGTTCGAGCATCTCACCGCTCGATACCGTTAAACCCGCTTCCCTCCAAGAACAGTATTTATTCTATCGCACCCCGAACTTCAAAAGAAACTCGTTTTCCTCATGTTTTCCACCGGATTATCGATTAAATCTTATCGCTAAGGTCATTCCTCGAGGTTTAAAATCGTGAATCGTTCTCTAAAATCGCAATTGTGCTAATTTCCTTCATTTAAACCGAAATCGCGCCCCGTCTTGTAAAGAAAACCAATAAACTTCCATTTGAATATACAAGAACCAAAATGGAAGGTCTTGGCAGCTCTCGAATGTGACTCACCGAATGCCCCCACAGAGAGTTAGAATATTTGCCCTTAAAGGATAAAGATTTTCGCATTAAAGACTTGCATTTTGATGAAAGCTCCCCTTCCGAGTTATCGTCGCAGACGATTATTCGAAGGGGCAAGATGTCATTGGGTTGTGGGAATCCAATCTCCCGAGATATCTCATCCCTTCACTATTTTTTTCCTAGAAATTATCCATAATTATTTCCATTCTAACTATGATCCCACCTAAAGAGTGGCAATGTCCCCCCTAATTGCAGTGTTCTTTTCCCCATTACTCCCTGTGTTATCAATGCAATGCTACATTTTGAACCGTATCAAGAATTAGCACCTTTGTCTATGGAAGAACTCTGGATTGAAAGTCTAATCAATTGACCCCGAAAATTGGAGTCCATTTGCCAAAGATTTTACAAGGTTCAACATCAACCTAGCGGGGACCTCCTCCCTATGATTTTTATTATTTCACTAAGTTGGGAAGGCTCATCCTAAATATGATATCTTTTGTCTTAGGTTTCAATACAAGTGAATATGTTGATGAAATAACCTTCGTTTTGGCTGCCTATTTTTACTCCCCGGGCAACCTCCTAAATTAAATATGACTTCGCCTCTTTCATAGCCGTTGTAATAAGATCCATGACCAGTCTGCGTATGCTAGATGATGAGAAAGTTTTTTAAATATTCCCGCTATTTATCATCTCATTATCTTTTATCAATCAGAGAAGTTCCCTTCCCCGTTAAAAAGATTGATGCTACAAGGGAACCCCAGTCGCTTATATTTTGGTTCCATAATTCATTCTTCCTATGATTCTCCCTATTCCTATATCGAGTTCATCGATATTTTTGTATATCCCGCAACTACCTTGTTGACAGGAATCCCCCCTCCAAGGCTCCGCAATGAAATCAAGAAGACCTTGCATCTTTCAAGAACATATAAAGTTGGAGATTGGTATTTATATCAAAACCATTCAAATATTAGAATCTATGGATGTGAATTGCATCCATTCAAGTACAAGATATGTGCCCATGAGACTTTGTATTTGGAATATTTCAGCAAATGAATAATTCGTATGTGACTCATTTTTGTAGTGTGAAAAGAAAGCCCAACTCAGATTAAAAGTCAATTAGGTCCTTTCATTTGCAACTCTAAAGGGGAGGTCAGATGGTGCTGCAAAATATACTACAAAGCCATTTCCAAATCTAAAGAAGTTTTCGTTGGGTTCCTTATGATCCATTTGGTTTTATCTCGTGAAAAGAGAATAAAGAACAAATCATCCCCTTACATGCACCACAAGATTCCCGATATAGAACAATATGCTAACCAAGATGAATGGGTTGAAGGAACACTAGTTGAGGAAGAAAGTGAAGAAGACAAAAATGAACAAAATCATGAAAGATCTTGAGAAGTATGACCTTAATCTTGTGGTCAAGTGCAGTACTGATGATTTGGGAGACTTCTTCAAAGATCAAATTTACAGCAGTAGATTACAGGAAGGCAACATCAGCTTGCAGCAGAATCAAAAGGCAAAGGAAAGGAAACTCGAGATACAGTCATCGAAACTTTAGTCATGGCAAAGAGAAACCTCAAACCTCCGCAGCACTCCGATCAAACACAAGTTTCTCCCATTCAAGTAAATCATCCCGAAGTTCTGTGGATTACAAACTCCATCCAATGTAGAAATGAGCAAGAAAAGGCAGGTTCCGTATACTACTCCTCCCAAAGAATCCTCAAAGATACATCAAGCCATAAAACAAAACCAAACATCCACTTCCGCATGTGGAAATCATCGATGAAATATTTGATGATGGAAGGGAAGACAATAACTTAATGCGTCGCTAGTGAAACAAACATGTGCCGTAAAGGGAAAGCTTTGCAAAAGCGCTGAGTACCGAAGTATCCTCTTTTAGGCCACCAAACACAGACATTAGGATATTAAAAGAACCTTCATTAATATAAAGGCAAAGAATGATCCATTGAGAATGAAAGTGTATGATCAATATCCGAAATGACCCACATAATCGGAAAGGTTACTGCCGCATTTGGACATTTCACAAGAAAATGACGAAGAGCCACTTCAAGTCCAAGGTGCCAAAACCCATGACAAGAACACTGAGACAGAGGGGAAGAGCGACGAGGTCCCGCAAGGACATTCATCCTTCCGACTCGTATAGAGCCGTATAAACAACCGGGGGAAATGGTCTATTCCACTTTACCGATAAGGCCATGGCGCACTAAGGCCGCAAGATTCTTAAATAACACAAGCACCCAATTTCAAATCGAGAAGGCCTCTTCTCGTGCCAAAGATACGTAACAAAGTCTCCGGAAGACATAATCATCACTTGGGTCACAACCCCCAAAGATATCAAAAGCATTGAGGCACTAATTAAGAAGAAAGATGATGACATAGTCAAGAAAGTGAGAAAGCAAACAAATTTCCATCTCAGACATCCCCACTCCAAGAAGTTTTGAAGGGGAATTCACAAGAAGAGATAATGGAGTTGCTCTTAAAGATGATCGAGCAACCGGGTGAAACAGAAAGGATTGGAACAAGATTTACAGAAAAGGAAGCTATCATGCATCCACCACAGAAGCTACTACAACCACATGTACTACAACAAAGAAAAGCAACAAACAGAGCTGCAGTAAACACTTATGGTTTAAGTTCATGAGTTGACAAAGCAAATGGAAAGTTTAAAACTAAGAGTCACTTAACTTCAAACCACAAAATTGTAGTTAGAAAATATACAGAATATGATATATCTAAGAAGACAGCTGTCGATAATGCAGGGAAATTAAAAGGTTGAAAGATTAGTTAAGGCTTTAGAAAAAGATCTTTCATTAGAAAAGCCTTGAGGGGAAATAAATAAAATTTTCTGGGGTAATATAATTGAGTTAATAAAAAGTATTTGGTCTTCCGTTCAAGCAATTTTTCGAACAAAATGACTCTGATTAGAAGTAGCTCCGTAAATAGAAATAAACTCGAACAAGAGATGAATTAAGAGGCGTAATTTAAGGTGCCAATCAACTTATTCAATTTTTAAACACCTTGACTAAGCAAATGTACTTGCGTATTAGGAATTCGAGGACAAGGACCTAAGACTATTTTGAAGATAAAAGAGTTTTCATCAAAAGAACTTTTGCGTATTTGGAAAGGAAGCGCTCGTATATTTTGGCCGATATTAATACTTTCTGTGAGGAAAATTTCAGTTTTGTTGACAAAAGGTTACCCGGGGCCCCATGCTCTCGTAGGAACCAAATAATGGACCGGAAACCTATGTTAAGAAAATAAAATCCATGCTCAAAATACAATTGCTTGCTCTACGCTGTCAAGCAACGTTGCCAACAAAGGAGAAATCTCTATGACAAAGTTGAAGAATTTATTTCATCTTGAACATGAAATAAAGTATTTGTTCTATGATCAGTCCACTTTTTACAAACTCACAAGTTGATGAAACATTGAGAAAACTTAAAAGAACCATAGTGTAAGATTAAATGGTGGAACGACTATTGGAAATTTATGAAAATTATCTTTCAGATGAGAATTTTATCTTTTTACTATTATGTAAAGGATAAAAATGAGCACAGATGAAAGAGCACGCTGTTGTGTTAAAGAGTATCCGTAGAAACAAAGAGTGTCAAACAAGCTAAATAACTACTCAAAGGGACAAAGAATCTAGGCCCTATTATAGCACCTCGCTCCGCACGTCCTCAAAAGCGGGAAACAACACACCAGCAATTACTTTTTGTCCTATTTATGAGACCATTTGTCTCCGTTCTTATCAGAATTTACTCATTAGTCACCCACGATTATTGGTTTGGTTAGTGTGAGATTTTTTCAATTATTTTTTACAAATAAACCCTCAAAGAGATTATTGAGTGGGATTGTATTTTGCCGTGACATTGAAGTTTTTGGAATAAAAAGTGTTTTGGAGAAATTATTTGTGGCTTAATGGGAAGACAATTTGAAGCCCGTGAATTTTTGGCCGGATTTGCAATGCATCAGCTCAATAAGTTTTTCTACCCTATGTCTTAAGTTTTATATCCATTTATAATATCATCGTGTCCATTTCGAATACTTAACATAAAGGATTGAATCGTAATTTACTCAATTGTACTCGATTTCGTATGTGGTGATTATTCTTAATGTTTTCCTCTAAATTGGTTATAAGCATAAATTCTTAAATGCTCTTGCTTTTCTAATTTAAACCTTCTTGATTACTATAATAAAGAATTCTTAATCAGTTTTGTTCGTAGTCATCTCATTTCTTTCTTTTCAACATGGTGAAAGATTCTTAGCCGCCTTCATCCCTTCAAAATCATCACATCCACTTTAAATTTTAAGGATCGTTTCTCTGCCTAGCAATCTTGCCCCGTAAAGCCATCTGTGTAATAGAACCAAAGAAATATCTTTTGACCAGTAGCCCAATGACCGAAATCTTCAACCTTGCCCCTAATAATATCTTGCTCATTAAACAATTTATTTATAACTAGCCTAAAACTTTTCTAAGAAATAAATATAAATTATAAAGAGAGAGTTGATGCAGATTGCCAGATTCTCGTATCCGAAGGTTGGTTTGTGGTTACCTTGGACATTTTTCTTTTCCACAACTTCAAGGAAACCTCGAGTGATAACATAGTAAGTAATTACACCTGTGAATCCTCGAATCATTTTATTTATGAGAATATTGTTCACTTATAAGTCATGCATGAAATCAGATCTTCAGCTGTGTAGTCTTTGAAATGCTTTTATTTTCCATAATTGCATAGTAAATAAATGTTGTTTCTAGTCAATTTATTTATTTAATATATCAACTTAGTTTCAAAATGTTTAATCGACTCTCTAGTTCAATAAATCTTTGAGAAATTTAATCATAAATCATTATTTCTTGAATTATTTATGTAAGTTATTATTTTTTCCCGCTAAAAACCAAAATCCAAAAACACTTAGTCTAAGAAACCTAGCTTCAGAAGATTCATCATACTAGGTCAAATCGTGACTAATCCACCACCAATATTTGAAAATCCAAATCCGATGTTGTAAACGCTCCAAAAAGAGAAGAAAAGAGATATCACCATTTTAGAAATGAGCACATTTCGAGGGGCAAATCCTCCAATATCGTAAACACACTTGGATGATACAATTCACAAAACCTCCTTTCTATATGTAGGAGTCCAGTGGGGCCATAACTTAGTGGGCCACAATGTAATCCTAGCCGACCTAACAATAATAATTTAAGGGTACAATAATAACAAAATGGGGGTTACAAGGGTACAATAATAACAATAAGGGGTTTACACTAACAATAATAAGGGGTATGTACTAGTGATATAGGAATTTAATAGCAACTTTTCTGTAAAAAGTGTTGTCCTCAACACTTGAGTAGTCTGCAAGCTTCGTATAAAATTCTCATCCTCCCATGTAGAATCTTCTGGGTGTTCTTTCCACTCGATAGAGATACTCAAATCGATCGATTCCGTAGGTTGTCGACAGTTCTTTTTCCATGATTGTCGCAGTTCCAATATGATTTTCCCTTCCCCATCAAGTTCTCGCAATACCGTTTGAACCGGAAGATTTTCACCTATAACCTTCTTTAAGCATGAAACATGGAAAATCGGATGTACTCGCGACAGTTTTAAGCTCCAATTTGTATGCCATAGTACCAATCTTTTTTATAACACCTTGTAAGGACCATAGGTACTTGGGCGATAATTTATTATCCTTCTTTTTGTTGGTTGAGGGTATTTGTTCGTATGGTTGTAGCCATAAAATACCCAATTCTCCACATCAAACTTCGGCCACGATGTTGATCTCCGCTCGTTGTTTGTCCATTTTTTGTGCCAACTGTGTTATCCTTTAAGAGTTGGAGAATTGGCCGATGCTCATGATCTTCCACCGCTTGAACCTTCGAATTTTCCCTTAAAGATGATGTGATGGATGGTATATATCTAGTGCCATAAATGGGGTCATTTTTGTCGTTAGTGATGAAGGAAGTTATACCACCATTCAACAAGAGGTAACCACTTGACCCATCGTGTTCGTTTATCGTATACAAAACAACGAAGATATCCTTCCAAATATTATTTACTATCTCGGCTTGACCATCGCATTGAGGATGATAAGATGAGCTATGAGCTAATTGAGATCGAAACAAGAAAATAACTCCGTCCAAAATTTCCAAAAGAAAATGGGATCTTCGTCGCTCACAATAACCCTCGGGCTTCCATGTAGCTTTTGACTCGTCCATAAATGTAGTAGCAATCAGATTGCTTTAAATGGATGAGATAATGCACAAAAGTGTGCATACTTGTGTCTATCAACTACCACCATGATGACACTTTTCTCTTTCCGACTTAGGTAAACCCGTGATAAAATACATTGAAATCTCCTCCGAACATTGACTTGGAATGGATAAAGGTCAGAGAAGTCCCGGGGGTCTTAATTGCTTCCACTTTATTCTCACGGAAAACCAACATTCCGCCACAAACTTTCGAATATCGTATTTAAATATCCCAAAAAATTCTTTCTTCACTTGGAAGTAACTCGAGTGTCCTCCTAAAGGAGAAGTGTGCAATTCAAGAATCTTTTGTTTTAGTTGGGAATTTTCAGTAAGATATAGTTACTTCAAAATTAATAAGGAATCATTTTTCCAACTAAATGTATCGTATGTACTAGGATCTTGCCGCAACTTTTAGCTGATATCCATACATCTTTGTCCTTCATTCATCTCTCGCTTTATTATCCAATCTGCCGGGATAAGAAAGGCAGTGCAATGCTTCCACCTCTTCATTCTTTCGAGAGTGCATCCGCAACAACATTCAAATTTTCCTTTTTTGTAGATTATTTCAAAGTCGTAACCCAACATCTTTGTGACCCATTTTTGTTGTTCTTTCCGATTTGCTACCTTGTTCCAAAAAGTGTTTAAGACTATCATGACCGCTACCTTGAAGTGTCTTCCCATTAGGTAAGTTTGCCATTTCTTTAAGGCATGTAGTATTGCTAACATTTCCTTCTCATAAATAGGTTTCGTAAATACTTTCCCTTTGATCGGATGACTTTCAAAAGCAATGGGTCTTCCTTCCCGCATTAAAATTGCACCAATTCCATTTCCCGAGGCATCACATTCCACAATAAAGGTTTTTGGGGAAGTCCGGTGTAGCTAAGACCTACAGTATATTGGGTTCTTTAAGACGTTCAAAGGCCTTACGTTTCCAGGAGTCCATGAAAAATGCATCTTTCTTCAATAATGTTGTTAGAGGTGCCGTTTATTCTCCCATAATTTAACAAACTTGCGATAATACCCCGTTAACCCGAGAAATCCTCGCAAATCGCTTTATGGTTGTGGGAACTTTCCATTCCTTAATGGCTTTAATTTTGTTAGGGTCCACTTTAACACCCTCATGAGATACAATATGTCCCGTATATTCCACCTCTTGTACTCCAAAGAAACATTTGGACTTTTTTGCATATAATTGTTTCTCCCCGCAATAGTTTGAGCACCCTATCAACATGTTCAACATGATCCTTCCAAGACCCGCCGTAGATTAGTATATCATCAAAAAATACTAGCAATAAATTCTTTTCTAAGGAAGGGTTTGAAAATGGAATTCATCAACCCTGAAAATGTAGAAGGTGTACTGGTAAGGTCAGTAAAAGGCATGACCAAAAATTCATAATGACCCTCATGAGTTCGAAATGTCGTTTTTAGAATATCTTCGCCTTCATTCTAATTTGATGATATCCGAACGAAGATCCAACTTGGTAAAATAAATTGCTCCATGTAATTCATCCAATAATTCATCAATCACAGGAATGGTAAATTTGTCTTAATGGTGAGCTTATTGAGTCTACTATAATCCGACACATTCGCCATGATCCATCCTTCTGTGTACCAATACTACAGAGCAGAGAAAGAACTTTGACTTTGGTTGAATTATACCCGCCTCTAACATTTCGCAATCATACGTTCAATTTCGCTCTTTTGGAAGTAAGGATATCTATAAGGTCCGATGTTTGGAGGAACACTTCCCTGAATCAAATTAATAGTAAGGATATGATCATGAATAGTGGGAGTCCTTTGGGAGTTTCAAACACCTTGGAATGATTTTCCAGGACTTGTTGAGATCCGCAAAATAGATGATTTTGATGTTGGAACTTCTAGTGAGCATAATTGTGCAATTATGCCTCGCCGTTCTTCTTTAGAAGCTTGTCATGACATTAGAGCTTATTATCCCTTCCGGCTTCCCCACAATACCCCGTAATTCGACTTCCCTTTCCTTCGAAAAATTTCAAGAAAAGTTCTTGAAAATTAAAAGCTACCATCCCCAAAGATTGTAGCCATCGTACTCCTAGTACAACATCGCACCTCCCCCATGTGAATGGCAAGATTGGACTAGTCAATGTTATTATTCCCCATGGTTAGCTTGATATTATGGCATTTTCCAGAGCAATTTATAGTTCCTCCATTTTCAACCATCACTTGACATTCGGTGGCTGGGTATAGGAACAATTTAATTCCTTGGCTACCTTATAATGAATAAAATTATGGGTGCTACCCGAATCAATCAACACTATTACCCTTTTCTTCTTTATATGTCCTTCTATCTTGAGAGTTTGGAGGGAGGGTAATTCCCGCCAAGGCATTTTCACACGATATGGCCACATTCATTTCTTCCTCTTCTGTGGGTCTTCGGTGTATATCCTCTTCTTTGCTCATTTTCTTCTTCTCTTCTTCACAATCTATGTAAAATAATTTCTTCTCAAGACACTTATGACCTTTAAAGCAGCTCATCACAACCGTAGCAAAGCCCTTTTCGTCTTTTTTCTTCCAATTGTTGTGGTGTCAACCTTATAAAGCTGTGGAAATCTGTGCGTAGCAACACTTCCTTCTTTATAGAATTGAGTGGTAGGCTTCCTTGCCGCCATAATTTTACATTCAACTTTTCGCCAACCCTCGAATGCCTTCTCCAACGAATCGTGTTCGAAAACGCGAACTTCATGTTGGTTGTTATCCTTTAAAGTGCCTAGGAAGAGATCAATCCCGTGTCTTCCGTAAGATCAAATACTCCCTTATATTCAATTTTTGAAGTCCCCACAAGCCGCCCCACTAAACCCTTTTGTTTGAGATTTATCAATCGGGGGTAAAGCAAGGTATTACTTTGTATCCTCATAATGTGCTATCATTTCCTCCGTAAAAATTGACCAAGTGACAATTTTTTTACTGGGAGAAAAGCCATTGATACCCAGTAAATGTATTTTGTTATAAATGTAAAGTTGCAATGCGTACCTTTTGTGTGTTTTGTACGTTATGGAGATCAAAATATTGCTCCATTCGTAGTATCCATGTTACAAAGATCCTTTCCATCAAACTTCCCATCCATTTTTGGAATATGGTGGTTCTTCCCGCCAACATTCGAGTTTATGAAATCATGATTAACATTTATTTTGTTCTCATCGTGAGGTTCTTCTCCTATATTTCCACCATTAGGAATCATTTCTCGGTTTTAAGCTTGTCATCAAGCCTTCCATGTATTCTTTTAGATCATTCTTCATGTTTTCCATGTTGTCTTTCATGTCATTCTTCAAACCGTCCATCTTCACTTCCACGCCATCCATTTTAGCTTCCATGCCTTTCTTCAAACCGTCCATCTTCACTTCCACGCCTTTCTTCAAAACTTCCATTTCATTTTTTGTTGCTTTTTGCGAGAGGAAATTTGTTGCACTTCGTTCTTGTAATTTTGATAGATCATGTTGCAATTATTCATCTTCTTTATGAGTCATAGTAGAGCCTTCAAGGCTTAATGGGTGTTGAATTATTTTTTGGGGCCATTTTAGAATCCAATATTGATATCTATTCTACAAATTCCCCTGAATCAATTCAACTTGATTCTTCAAACAAGACTTATGCAATCTCGAAAAATACACCTTTTACTAGCTTTGAGGAGCTCGATATTGAAATTGAATTATCTCCGTAATTGAAAATCTTCGATATCCGAAATTCAAACTTCCGTAGTAGCCCTCTCAAGCTTCTTTCAAATGCCACAGTCTGACTCCGATTTGGATTCTCCAAGACAAAGTTGTGTCCAATCTCCCACAATGACTTAATTCCGGACTAGTTCAAATAGAGCGAACTTGTACGACTTGCCATGTGTCACCGTTTTGTCCTTTGTCTCTAAAATTGATAGCCAATAAACTACAGGCCGTGTACTTGTGACCAATTTTGACGTACTCCAATCCAATCTCCAGAGAGAGAGTTATTGAACTTTTCCCACGATCACCCTCTTTAAGATGAAATTCAAGAGCCCGAAAAAGCACTACCTTCCGCGTATCATATCTCTAAACATATCGCGAACCAAGCCTCGAAATTTTTTGATGAATTTCCTCGTAATTTCAGCTTCGCACCATATGAATTTCAGATTCTCAACTCTTCGTTGAAAAAAATGTATAAAATAAGAAATTCCACGATGACCCGTTTAGGAGCTCAAAGATCCGACTTCCATGATGATATCTCCGAACTTATTGCGAACCAAACTCGAAATTTTTACACAAAGCCGTTTCCAAGATTTTTTTTTCGCACCTCAAAATTTCAGCCTTCGAAACTTCGTAGAAAAAAAAAGTTATAGCGAAACTCGCCACGATGACCTGCTTGGAGCAGTTAAAACCCTAGAATCCAAAGCTTTATACCAAATGTTGTGTAAACTGCATCTGAAAAGAGAAGAAAAGAGATATCAACGCCTTAGAAATGAGACACTTCGAGGGGGAAACCTCCAATACATTACATAAATGAACAATTCTTGGATGATACAATTCAACAAAACCTCCTTTCTATATATAGGAGTCCACGAGGCCATAATGTAATCCCAGTGGGCCACAATGTAATCCTACCGACCTAACAATAATAATTTAAGGGCAAGAATAAATAAAGCTAAAAAAAGGGTACAATAATAACAATAAGGGGTTTACACTAACAATAATAAGGGGCTATACTAGTGATATAGGGACCAGACTTCCGATTCCCAGATTCTGCATACAATAAAGTCAAGAAAGTCTGAAGAGGAAGTCAAGAGAGTTCCGGGTTCCGCACCTCTTTCTAGATCACAAATTTCCTGTCTCCGTCAATATTTACCTAAATTTTTATTAAACTATTATTTGAAACACCTGCTTGTGAATTTTTCTCTCAAATCGAATTATCCAGATTAGTTCCGTATCCATTGTTTTTCGAAGATTTGCAATTCGCATTTGTTTCATATCACCCGAGCGTACGTCAGCAAGACTCCATTCAATCCGAACAAACCTTCGAAGAAAGTTCAAACATCTTTGTAATTACCGAAGCCCTCTCCAAACGTATACTTTTTCTTAAGCTTTTCAAACACCTATCACCCCTTCTACTCCTCCATCTCCTCCTCGCCGTACCATCCACTCGGTTACCCCACTATATCTTCCAATGGCCAATAGATATGCCCCTTTAAGGTTTCCTAACAACCCTCTGCTCGCCTCAAGATTATCAAGGTGAAATCACACCTTTTGATGGATCGTACTTATACAAAATTTCAACAACATACCAAAAAGGATGACCGATTACTTTGAGTTCTATGAACGACATCGATGATGTTCGAATGAGAATTTTTTGTTCGTAGTCTGCATCGAGAAGTTGTGGACATGGTTTAGGGCCCTTGTTCGGGGTCAGCATTGCCGATTTGTTTTGGTAGACAGGGTTTTTGAATAGATGGAAGAAGAAGAAAGATCCTCTTCGTACTCGTCGAATTCGAAAATTAAGAAGAAGACCCAACGAAAACAAGACAAGATTACATCATTAGATTTAATGAAGCATATAACGTTGTTCCCGTAAACTCCGACCTCCACCGAATTGCAGACCGGGTTAAATTTCCGTATGGTTTTGACTCGACATAGCTTATTCATCTGGGGAAAGAGCTCCCGTACATCGAGGGAAATGGCAAGCATAATGGTGAGTGTAGAAGCAAATTCGATAGAAAAACGAGCTGCAGCTAGGCGTAAAGAAGAATGCCTTTCGAATGAAGAACCTTCTGGGCCTTTTGAGAAGAAGCTGATGCAATCGTTAAAGGTATGGAAAGATTAGGAGACAAAGAGGAAACAATCGAAAGAAAATCTACCGGCGATAATATTGTAAGAAACCAAACTTTAGAAGAAATCGAATCCAAAATATTGGAAAGAATGTCCCTAACCAAAATATTAGGCCACCTTTCCAAGAAAATCCTTGTTGAAGGTTCAACTTAAGAACCTAAGGCGAAGATGTAGAGATAAACAATGTAACCGATGACAAAATGAAACTTAAGTTTTCCTATCCTGTGATGATCAAGAGAATCACATCCTGAAACATTCCAAACTCATTCATGTGAGACTTTGATTTTAAGAAAGGTTATAGACACAACAATTTATGAGGTTCATAAACAATACAATTTGAGAAGCAAGACGATTGATGCCGCAGAATAGCAAACAAAAAAATGAAAAACAAAATGTCAAAGGTAAAGTTAACATTCCCCGTGTACAAAACATTCCCCAAGCACAAATTATGTCTAGAATAACTCCCAACCCTTCAAATCCAATAATCAAGATGTCTCTACAACCAACCAAACAATAAATAACAATCTAATAGCTTTTTCCCATAGGAAATGTAGAAGAAATAAGAGAAGTTAACTCGCAGACACCTTCAAATCAAAATTTCATTCACGAAAAGAGAAAACGTTGAAGACCCAAAAAACAGAAAACCCAACCGTGCAAAACACTAAAACTCAAAAACGAAAACCTTTCAATCTAGAGGCCGAAATAGTCAAACTAAAGATAGTCAAGTTCTCCTTTATCGTAATTAGCTAAACATGATGTCTATAGAAGTCAAATCAAATAATCCCTAAACATTAATATTACCGGGAATGGATGATTCAAGAATATTCTTGATGATCAACCCAAACTCATTTTTGGCCCCGAGGTAAATGGAAAACTGCAGTTAGAGTGAACCCCTCCATTTTATGTAAGCCCTCGAATAAAATTATGACAAGATACTCCATAATGCAGTGCTTGATTCTCGGAGCATCTCGTAATTTGATGCCAAAAGCGTGATGGAAAGATTAAATTTAGACATTACTGCATCATACAAAGATGTGTTGATTCACAATGTAAAATGTCTAGGCTATTAAAGACTCGTGTGTTACCTTGGTACAAACACTTCTCGCTAAGTCTATTTTGATGGACATAGTAGTGGATGATATTCCCCCTAAATATGGTATGTTATTGTCTAGATCTCTGGGGTGCTAAACTTGGAGGGTCTATTCAACTAGACATGTCATATGCAACTATTTCGCATTTGGTCGACTTAAAAGACTTTACAGAGACACCGATGAAATATTTAGTCGCAGCTGCGAGAAGCTCCAAACTTCCCCGTTTACCGCATTCTGACATGGACTCTTTATTTTATACAATGATGAGTTAGATCTCCCTACCGAAATAAGCTCGGAATTGAAAACCACAAACAAAACCACCGTTAAAATTGAAGAAATATCCGAAAATAAAGAAACACCGTATAATCAAGAAATACCAGAAGAAACTAAACAACTAGCTCCCGTCAAGAAACATTTTTAAAACAATTGATGAGGATTATGAACATGAAATTTCGTGGCATTTGGAATTTGATGGCCCGCAAACAAATTAGGGGCAAAGGCTGGGATTTGGTTACATAATGTGGAAAATAATCATGTCGAGGGTCATTCTTATAGGTTGAATTTCAAATGCACTAACAACATGGCAGAGTACGAAGCTCTTTGTTAGGGCTTAAACATGTCAAGAAGTTAGGAGTTATTAGGGTATCAACTAGAGACTCCGAACTAATCATTCAACAGATTAAAGGAGAATGTTCAACAAAAGACAAGATTAAAACAATACAGAGAGACAAGCAGAGAAATTTAACACCTTTCTACAAGCTCCGACTTGCCAAGATCTCAGAACAAAATTTGCATGCTCATACCCCGCAATGTTTGCTAGTACATGTAAACTACCTTTTCGATCCTAATCACGCTTTTCAGCCGTAGATTAGACATAGGCCCGCAATACCAGATAATCTTTTGAATTGGCAAGTATTTGTTAATAACAATCAAATCAATAGTTTTTCGACACTTCAAAATGAGTTTTCTAACCGTAATATAGATGAAGACATAACTATTTAAGGAATTTGATCAAGAAAAAGAACAAAAAATAGAAATTTCAAGAGAAAATGAAATTCATATGTTGCACCCAACCACATTCTAAAAGATTTAATTTGAAACACATGGAATCCGATGAGATCACAGAAGATGGAGCCGTAAATCATCAATTTAAAAGATAATCATTTGCCCAAAGGATTAACTCCTTTTCGAAGATCTGGGACTAAATGATATTCCATTTAGACCTAAATGGAACCTCGTTAAGGCTTCGTATATGGAAGAATGCAACTTAGAACCCCGTAAAATCCCAAAATGGTTAAGTTGTCCAAATATCTTTCGAAAGATCAAAAGGTTAAATAAAGGCTGAAATATTAAAGGAATTCCGAGGATGTTTTTGCCTGGAGTTATGAAGATCTTAAATCATATGATACATCCATCATTCAACACACTATACCTTTGAAACTGCATCGTAAACCTTTCAAACAAAATTCAGAAGAATAAATCCCGTTTTTATTTCCCTCAATTGAAAAGGAAATTAAAAGAATGTTTGAAGTACGGATTATAGTTCCTATCGTATTCTCGTAATGGGTTTCTAACCTCGGTACCAAATACTCGAAAAGACAATGTGAGAAATTAGATCGTGTGTCGATCTAAGAAATTTGAATAAAGTTTCTTTAAAAGATAACTATCCTTTACCAAAAAT
This sequence comes from Pinus albicaulis, assembly GCA_034641835.2. Taxonomy (NCBI): domain Eukaryota; kingdom Viridiplantae; phylum Streptophyta; class Pinopsida; order Pinales; family Pinaceae; genus Pinus; species Pinus albicaulis. The sequence continues at coordinate 1,344,527,736 of CM076579.1, forward strand.
GGACCATATTCTATAAAGAGGGTAGTAGGATCTTCTAGACATTCCCATCGCATGGATTGGGGTATAAATCCAAATTTCGGTTCATCCCGATGATCAAGATAAAACATCATTTACAACACCATGGGGTACATTTAAATATGTCAAATGCCATTTGGTCACAAGAATGGTGAGCTACCTTTCAAAGAGCAATGGACATTGCTTTTGCTAAAGAAATACATGATTTTCTGCTATTTATCTAGATGATTCGACTATTTTTTCTAAAACAGATCAAGAACATTTAGATCATTTAAGGCAAGTATTTATAAAATGCGTAAAATATGGAATTTCTTTAAACCCTAAAAATCATTGTTTGGTTTAGAAGAAGGAAAAGCTTTTAGGCCATATCATTTCTAAAGATGGCATTAGGATTGATCCGTAAAGAATACAAGCAATTTTACGTATACCTCATCCTAGAAACATAAAAGAGTTGCAAGAATTCATAGAAAATTAATTTCTGAGAAGATTTATTTCTAGTTTAGCCGAATTACTTAGATTGCTTACTAACATGTTGAGGAAAGATTCAAGAATTGGATCGGATCGTAGAAGCCAAGCAATCATTTGAGGAAATTAAAATGGCTTTGACAAGAACACCGGCCTACCATCTCCAAATTCTGACAGAGATTTCATTATTTTTTCATTTTCTTCTCGAACATACAATTGCCGTTATTTTACTACAAAAAGATGACCAGGGATGTGAAACCAATTGCCTTTTTAGTAAAGCACTTAGAGATGCATCTTTGAAATACAATATCATGGAGAAACAAGTTTTCAGATTGCAAAGCAATTAAAGATTTCGTAGTTTACATATTATATTCTCATGTGATAGCTTATGTGCCTAATGCCGTAGTTAAAGACATCTTGACTCAAGATGGCATTGAAGGCAAAAGAGGTAAGTGATAGCTACCATTTTAGAATATGATATCGAGATTAAACCAAAAAAACTCATAAAAGGTCAAGGTTTAGCTCAACTTATGACCGAAACTAATTGCCAAGCCTTAGACATCAATGAACCGGATGACGAACAGAGATGGAGACTCCATGCATCAATCAAGCTTTCTTAGATTCTCCCCCGGTACACTAATATCATTCATGTTTTGCTAAACCCGCAAGCTCCTCCAGGGTTGTCAAGAACAAAACAAAGATTTTTGAAAATGACATCATTAAAATATCGTATTTCAGATGGCACTTTATTTTGGAAAAATCATGAAGGAATCTAATTGAATTGTCTATTGAAAGATGAAGTCGATAGAGTTCTTAATGAATTTCATGCAGGGATTGTGGTGGACATCTCTACTAGAAATCCAGACAAAATTCAGAAGGGTCAAGCTATCGGCCAACCTTATTTTCTCGATGTTAAGAAATTTGTAAATAACTTATTACACACATCTTTCTGTGGCAAAAGAAAGCCATACTTGCCATTAAAACCAATTTCCAGTAAAGACCTTTTCAACAACGGGGATTAGATTTTATTGGAGAAATACATCCCCCTTTCTTCCGAGCAATACGTATGGACTTACCGCGTACTACTTCACTAAGTGGATTGTTATCTCATGCGTACAGCTAATGATTCCGTGATTATAGGGTTTTTAGAAACCAATATACTTTCAAGATTTGGTCATTCAGAAGATTATAACATATAATGCCGTTGCATTTAAGTCAAAGAAATGATTAGTTTCTATAGTAAATATCATATTACTTTAGGCCATTCAATTTCCAGCCTTATTACCCCTCGTGGTAATGGATTGCGTAATCCTCCAATAAAATCCTTATTAATATCTTTAAAAAATTATCGGAAGAAAATAAAAATAATTGGCATAAGAAACTTACTAATGCATTGTGTTTACGTACTTACAACTAAGAAATCAATTCTGGGACTAGTCCATATGAGTTAGTTTATGGTCTAAGCAAGATTCCCATCCTCTTTAGGAATTCCCCGTTATGAAATTACTCGTATGTCTAAGTGGAACTAAACATATCTGAGAAGAATTACCCAAACAATCCACTATGAAAGAAACCGCAGAAGAAGTATACCAACGATCTCATGTCTTGCGGTGAAAAGTTGAAGAAAATGTTTGACAGAAGAACTAAGGCAAGATTTTCAACTAGGAGACAAAGTCCTAAGATGGGATTCTAGAAGAGAAGAAAAAGGGAAACATAATGATTTTGAAAGGTCCTTATATCATTCATGCTCTGTGGAAACAACGCATACTTTTTGAAGAATTTGGACAATTCAGAGTTGAGGAAGGACTACTAATGGTCGAATGTCAAGCATTATTTTGATCCTAATTACCAGGATGTTTTGATTTTTCTAAATTGTACATAATATATCCTTTTCTAATGCAAGTGCTTTGAGTGGATGGTGACTTCTCGAAGTTGAAGCCCGAAGTGAAGGCCCTAAGCTTCAAAAGTTTCACTATCATATGTACAATAAAGCTGGCCAGAAGGAGATGACATAGTTCAGCTTGAAGACATTTGGAGGCATCCGATTCGTTGTTCTTGACTTTCCACAAGGAAAAAGCCATCCCCAAGTGGAGCCGTGTTAGTCTCCTATACTAATAGGTGTCATTTTTCATGATTGTCTTGATTGGAAATATGGAACATGTTAAAACCTTTTTTCTTAAGCAAAGGTGTTCCATATTCTTGAAAACCAAAAAATCAAAAAAATTTAAAATGTAAAGAGGGTATACCCTAAAAGAAAAATCAAAGGGTAAGAAAAATAAATTGGTCAAAAAAGTGAAATGAACCCCAATAATAAAAAAATAGACCAAGCAAAGTGCAAAACTAAATACCACTACTATTTCATTTTTGTAAATAAGTGATCAGGTGCAAATTTCGGGTCAAATTCACACAATTTATGAAGAGCTCAAACTATTTAAACTTGACTTATTCATATTTCAATTTCATGTTGTAGAATAGAGAATAAATATCTGACTAAAACGCTCAATCTTGCGTATAAGTAGATAAGTAGAGTTAATAAAAGGTGCTCAACAACATTAATTCGAGCCCCTGGATGTAATAAGGGCAGAATTAGATAGATTTGTCATGTAAAAGAAAAAGAAGATTGATAAGGGCTTTGCAAGTCCAAATGCACCCTAATAAAGAAAAGAAAATGGTAGTGTCAAGTAGATATGGTAGGTAGATGGTGTTGCAAAGTTTCATATGATGAATGATGGTGCTGAATATGTTTAATCCTTTACCTTCATCACCAAGACTCAAGCATAAAATGCATCAAGAATCTGGGCGTAAAAGCAAAATCAAAATCATTAACTTTCCACATCACTTTTTCTCTAAGTTTTTAATAATTTCCAAAGTGCTAAGGTATTTGGAGATAAAAGGCTCAAGGCATTTCCTTGACTTTCTGAGGAACTAGACTTCGCCTAATGATCAAAAAGACCTAAGTACTTGAAGTTATCCATTATCATTCACTTTCAATCTTTTCCGAAGTAAAAGCCCATTTTTCTTAGGAAAATCAGTGTAAACTCTTCATAAAAATCCCTCAAAATAACTTACTATTCTAAGTTTAAGTGTTGAAGATGATATATTGTAATTTACTTCAGAAATTTTCACTTTCTTAGATGTGCAAAGTATTTTGGAGTTCCTTTGTCCCTTTGTCATATTAATGTTTAACTCTAGTTATTAAATCCCTAGTGAAAATCCTTTATCCTAAGTATATAACTCCTTTTATAAATATCCAAAAAACCCATCTTATTATAAAGTTTAGCCAAAGTATTTATTTCCCAATTAATCATTAAAAACCCACATTATATGTGCCCTTTGGTTAAAATATATCATTATATTAAGACTTCAGCTCTCATGATAAGTTAATTACATCGGGTTAATTTATCCATATAATAAAATAAAAAAACATATATACGAAAAACTTTAAACATATGGTTTATATGTTTAATACCAAAAAATAATAAATCTGAAGTTTTATTTTTAAATCAAAACTTCGGAAAATCCCGCGCCAACGTGGCTCGTCCACCTGGCATCCCACCCGACATTTTCATTATAATACCCGCACGCGATATTCTTTACTTCCAACCACGGGATTAATTAGTTATCAGAACTAATTAATAACCTTTCCGCCTATTATATGCCCCCCGGGATGTTTAAATAGAGTTAATTGTGTTTTAAAACCCGCCGGGCCCGCGCACTAAAACCCCACCATCTATACGTCCTTTCTGCCATCCGATCTCCCACTGTAAGATCTACGGCTAGCGTTCATTCCGCTAGCCATCCAACACCCGAACAATAACCAGCGGGGGATTGGCGGTATTTGACTAGTCACCGTCCACGTGTCAATTACTTTGTGGAATCGCTGCCCTCCCGACTAATACCACCTTCGTCCATAAGCGGTGCGGGGATTACCGCTTACCACTTACTGCTTACCACCCGACCTTGCATACGTCAGCCCGTACATTGATGACGTCACTCCTCGAAAAACTAAAAAACCCTTTAACTTGTAAATAAAGCCAATTTTCGTGTTTTTTCCGTTATTTTCGTTATTGAAAACAACAACGCCTTATGCTACGATTTTCGAATTTCCACTGAAATTTATTGTGTTATCTGATTTCGCTCCAAGATTCTGCTGCACCTGTGTTCGAGTACACTCCCGCCATCGCCTGATACCTGTTAAAAGCCAATTTTCTTCCAAGAACAGGTATTTATCTTACAACGCCCCGAACTTCAATAGAAAATCTGTTTTCCCTGTTTTCCACTGAATTGATAATTAAATCTTATCACTGAGATCTTCCCAGAGGTTTTAAAACTGTGTAATTGCTCCCTGAACCGGCAATTGTGCCAATTTCATCATTAAAATCGAAAACGCGCCCGGCCTGTGAAGAAAACCCAGGAATTTCCGTTTTGAATCCACAAGAACCAAAATGGAAGCCCCAGCAGCCCTGAATGTGACCCCACTGAATGCCCCTCACAGAGAATTAGAGTATTTACCCTTAGTGGATAGAGATTTTTAGATTAAAGACTTGCATTTTGATGAAAGCCCCCTTCTGAGTTTTTGTCGCTGCAGAGACGATTATTCAAAGGGGCAAGATGTCATTGGACTGTGGGAATCCAATCTCCCAAGGTACCTCATCCCCTCAGTCACTAATTTCCCAGAAATTATCCACTATTGCCATTCAAGCTATGATCCCACTCAAAGAGCTGTGATATCCCCTGACCAAAGTGTTCTATTCCCCATTACTCCCCAGGCCATCAATGAAATGCTACACTTTGAACCTGACCAAGAATTGGCACCTCTGTCCATGGAAGATTTGATTGAGAAGTCTAATAAATTGACCCCAGAGAAATTAGAGTCCATTTGCCATAATTTCATGTTGCCTGAACACCAACCTAAGGGACCTCCTCCCTATGGTTTTTATTATTTCAATCAATTGGGAAGACTCATCCTCAATATGATATCTTTTGTCTTGGGTTTCAACACCAGTGAATATGTTGATGAGATAACCTTGGTTTTGCTATCCATTTTTACTCCCGGGTAACTTCCTGAGATTAAATATGACTTTGCCTCCTTCATAGCCAACAAGATCCATGATCAGTTCATGAGGCTAGATGATGAAAAAGTTTTTAAATATTCCTCAGTCATCTATCATCTCATTATCTACTATCAGTCAGACAAATTCCCTTTCCCTGTTCAAAAACTTGATGCTAAGGGAAACCAAAGGTCAGTTATATTTTGGTCTCCCATAATTCATTCTTATGAGTCTCCTTATTCCTATTCTGAGTTTATAGATCTTTTTGTATATCCTGCAACTACATTGTTGACAGGGATTCCTCCCCCAAGACTCAGTAATGAAATAAAGAAGACCTTGCAACTTTCAAGGACCTATAAAGTTGGGGATTGGTATTTATATCAAAACCATAAAGTCATCAGAATCTATGGATGTGAATTACATCCATTCAAGTTACCAAAGTATGTACCCATGAGACTGTTTGCCTTGGAATATTTCAGGCAAATGAATAATTCAGATGTGATCCATTTTTGTAGTGTGAAAAAGAAAGCTCAACTCTGGATTAAAAGTCAATTAGGTCCCTACATCTGCAACTCTAGAGAGGCTGAGCGAGAAGCAGAGGATATATTACAAAACCGCTGCAAATTTCAAAGAAGTTTTCGTTGGGTTCCTTATGACCCATTTGGTTTCATCTGTGAAAAAAGATTAAAGAACAAATCTTCCCCTTATATCCACCACAAGATTCCTGATATAGAGCAATATGCTAACCAAGATGAATGGGTGGAAAAAACACTTGTTGAAGAAGAAAGTGCAGAAGAAAAAATGAATAAAATTATGAAAAATCTTCAAAAGGAATATGACCTAGAATCTTATGGTCAAGTGCAGGTATCTCACATTGGCACATCTTCAGCAGCAAATCCACAACAGAGATTGCAGGAAGGCAGTTCATCAGTTGTAGCAGAGACAAAGGGCAAAGGAAAGGAACCTGCATTACAGGTCATTGAAACTTTGGTCATGGCAGAGAAACCACAAACTTCCAAAGCACCTGAACAATCACAGGTTTCTCCCACTCAGGTAAATCATCCACAAGTTCCAGAGTTACAAACTCCATCAAATGTGGAAATAGGAAAGAAAAGGCAGGTTCCAGACACCACTCCTCCAAAAGAAACCTCACAGGTACATCAGGCCAAAAAACAGAAATCAGATCCACTTCCAGATGTGGAAATCATAGATGAAGTGTTTGATGATGGAAGGGAAGACAATCAACTAACTGGCACAGTTAGTGAAACAAACACAGGACAGAAAGGAAAAGCTTTACAAAAGCAATTGAGTACTGAGGTATCCTCTTTCAGACCACCAAAAACAGATACAGGGGATATTAAAAGAACCTTCATTAATATTAAAGCAAAGAATGATCCATTAAAAATGAAGGTATATGATCAATATATGAAAATGGCTCCCCATAATCAAGAAAGGCTAATGTCAGCATTTGACCTTTCACAAGGAAAAATGCTGATGAGCCACTTCAAGTCAAAGGTGCCAAAGCCCGTGTCAGCAGCTGATTACATTAGAACAAATTTTGAGGTCCTGGCAAAGGACATTCATCCTTTGGACCAGATAGAACTGCACAGACAAACTGGGGAAATGGTGTATTCCACTCTTACCAATAAAGCCATGGTAGCTCTAACACTGCAAGATTCTTTGAATAACACAACTGCACAATTGCAAATTGAGAGGGCCTCTTCACAGGCCAAAGATAATAGAATAAAGTCTCTAGAAGACATAATCATTGGCTTGGGTCACAACCCCAAAGACATTAAAAGTATTGAGGCATTAATAAAGAAGAAAGATGATGACATAGCTGCACTTAGAAAGCAGCTAAAATTGCCAGCCTCAAGGCACCCTCAGACCCAAGAAGTTTTAAAGGGGAATTCACAAGAAGAGGTAATGGAGTTGCTCCTAAATATGACTGAGTGACTAAGTGAAACTGAGAAGGAATTGGAACAAGCCTTACAGGAAAAGGAAGCTATCAAGCAGACATCCGCCATAGAAGCTGCTACAACCACAGGTACTTCAACAGCAGGTCAGCAAACACAGCCATCTTAGGTAAACACTTCTGGTTTGAGTTCTGATGAACTAATAAAACAAATGGAAAGTTTACAACTAAGGGTCACAGAACTTCAAACCACGAAATTGCAATTAGTAAAATTGGAGGAAAAATATGATACATCCAAGAAAACAGTTGCTGATAACACCAGGGAAATAAAAAGGTTAGAAAAATTGGTTCGGGCTCTGGAAAAAGATCTTTCATTAGAAAAGCCTTTAAAGGAAATAAATGAAATTCTTTGGGGTAGTATCATTGAGTTAATAAAGGGTATTTGGCCCTCTGTTCAAGAAATTTTTGAACAAAATGATTTGGTTAAAATAGCTCAAGAAGAAATAAACAGAACCAGAAATGAATTAAGAGGCAGGCCTGAGCAGGCCAATCAGCTCATTCAATTTTTGAACACCCGGACAAAGCAACAACTTGCAGTATTAGGGATTGAGGACAGGACCGACACAGTTTTGGAAATAAAGAGAGTTTTCATCAAAAGAACTTTCATGCAGAATTTAGAAAGGAAGTGCTCAGACATTTTGATTGATATCAATATTTTCAGAGAGAAATTTCAAGCTTTGTTGGACAATGGGTTACCAAGTCCTATGCTCTCAGAGGATCAAATAATGGACTTAGAAACCTATGTAAAGAAAATAAATACTCATGCTCAAAATACAGCTGCTTGTTCTACCAGTTTTCCAGAATCGACATTACCAACAGGGAGAAGTATCTATGATAGAGTGAGGAATTTATTTCATCTGGAACATGAAATAAAGTATTTATTTCCTAATGAGCCCACCTTTTACAAACTCACAGAAGCAGATGAGACATTGAGAAAACTCAAAAGGACTATGCTACCAGACGATTCATGGTGGAGAGACTTATTGGAAATTTTATAAAAGTTATTTTCAGGATGAGAATTTTATCTTTACTATCAGGTAAATGATAAAAATGAGTACAGATGAAAGAGTATCAGTTACACAGGTTAAAGAGTATCCGTAAAGACAAAGAGTATCAAACAAGCAAAGAAATTACTCCAGAAGACAGCAACAAGCCCTTTTTCAGCACTTACCTCCAGCACATCCATAAAGAAAGGAAACAACACATTAGCAGTTACTTATTATTCTATCTACGAGACCATTTGTCTCCTGTTTACTTGTAAATTACTCCTTAGTCACCCCAAATTATGGGCTAGGATAGTGTGAGATATTTTCAATTATTTTGTGTATAACTAAACCCTCAAAGAGAGTATTGAGGGTGGATTCTATTACTCTGCTGCAACATTGAGATTTTCGGAATAAAAGCATTTTGGAGAAATTTATTCGTGGCTTACTGGATGACGATTTGAAGCACAGGACTTGTTGCAGGATTCATGTGTTGGACTACAGTTCAATAAGTCTTTCTACTCTTTGTCTTAAGTTTTATAGTAGTTTCTAATATCATTATGTCCATTTCTGAATAATTTACATAAAGGATTGAATCAGAATTTACTTAATTGTAATCTGATTTCAGATGTGATTGTTCTTAATGTTTTCCTCTAAATTGGTTATAAGCATGAATTCTTAAATGCTCTTGCTTTGCTAATTTAAACATTGTTGATTACTATAATAAAGAATTTTTCATTGCTCTTTGTTTGTAGTCATCTCATTTCTTTCTTTTGAACATGGTGAAAGATTCTTAGCTGCCTTTCATCCCTTCAAAATCATCCCATCCACTTTAAATTTTAAGGATTGTTCTCTGTCTGGCTATCTTTCCCTGCAAAGCCATCTTGTGTGTAGAATAGAAATCCAATAAAGCCATCCTTTGACTCATCACACAAGAGATTCACAAATGAACACCAAGATTTAAGGTGGAAACCCAATTTGGGAGAAAACCACTGTTGTTGTCATCTCCGTCTTCAATATTTATTATATGGAAAATTGCTTACAATATTGTACCAATGCATACTCATATTAGTACGCAGGCATCTACCTGTAGAAGGTTGCAATCTTCTCTCGTTCTCCAGCTACAACTAGAAGGGAGATGACACCCCCTGATCTCATATACCAGCCACTACTGGAAGGGAGCCCAAACCCCCTAATCAGAACACCAGCTTCTACTGGCAGGAAGCTTCTACTTTCGCACTGAAAGCTTCAACCCTCAGAACCACTGCAGACCATGTTTCATAAATTTTCACATTGCATCCCATAGCTTCAACATAAATAATCATAAAGATCATCAATAATATACTTAACCCAAACTTCAATAAGAACATAGTGATCACTGTAACCAGAACACAGTAATAAACCCAGATTTCAGAATCAGTATGCATAATCAATCTCAACCCTGATCATTTCATTATCTTAAAATACATACGCTACTTTACTTAATTGATCCCGCGTGTATACACGCTTTCCTCCACAGCAACTTGCGTATAGATTTGAGAATACTGAATTTACAGAATATGAACAGTCTTAGAAACATATATGAGGCTTTCAGTCAGATACCTTTTCAGTATTGCAGAACCCTTATCCAGTCAGTCATCATTAAACATATTTACTCACTCATTGATCATATTTGTACATATTCAACTTAGTAGCATATACAATATTCAAAAAACCAAGATTTACATGAATATTTCATTGATAGATAGCAGAAATACAACAACAATAAATAGAAAACCTCTCCAAAAAGCTCCAGAAAACCTTGACTTCCATACGTGCCTTTTCTAAGACAAAGCCATGTGTATACACGCTTTCACCGAGATGAACTAGCATATAGATCTGTAAATATTAATTTTGCAGAATGTTTCAGATCTATAGACTTACCTAGATTTCTTCACTTACTTCAGCAAGCATGCGCCAGGTCACAGATCCAAACATCTCATAATTAGATCATGCAAGTACATAGTCATTTCAGGTCTAGAGATCCTGATCCATCATTGTATCCAAGGGTGCATCATAGATTCAGATCTACCAATAAAAATGAATTCATCCCATGAAGATATAATTCAGAGAGAAGTATTCAGTAACAAGCCTTACACTTGCACACTACTGCACTATGATCTTCTTCACCTTATATAGATTTAGCCTTTACCAATAGCATGAGCCAAAACCACACAACTTCCGATGGTATTCTTGGACGAAAACAAATCGATGACACAACGCTAAATACTATGGGCTAATACCATGGTAATGTCCCCTGGTATCGTAATTTTAGAGCGCAAAAGGTATACACAACTTGGCTTCTTCATACTTGTGTGTACACATGACTTCTCTTCATAAAAACTACGTATATACAAATTTTGGATGCATATGCGGGTTGTCTGTATACCAAGTAGCATATGTATGCGGGTTGCCTTCATCAAACCTGCGTATACATTGTGACATATTATATTTATCATTTCTCTAATCCTAACTGGATTTCCTTTCTCTGTCACTTCTGAACAGACCTGTAGATACACCATTTTTACATCTTTAACAAATAGGTTTCCTATCAAAAGGAAACTCATCAAGTAGGTTTCCATTAAGGACAAATTCATCAAGTAGGTTGCCATCAAGGACAACTTATTGCATCACATTACCAACAATGTCCCCCTTTGGAATTGATGGAAACCATGATTGTGTTTGATCACCACAACATATAGATACATTAATCATAACGATTATTCAAACACCAAGATACTCTCCCCCTTTGACATCAAGGGAAAAGGGAGGATCAATACAAAAACAAGGTTGCTCTTCCCTTGTAGAAAGAATAGCTCTATAGATTAGATGTGCAATGAATTTATCATGCTCCCCCTGAGTTCATGTTGAATATTTAGACTGATTTTTCAATGAAGTACATGACTCTATAACTCAACCAAGTATGACCTTTCCTTGATGGTAACTCTTTGGTAAAATATGTAGTATATGTCTTCAATAGAAGCTCAGGAGTTCATCAGAAGAAATGTATAATGCCAGCAGAATATTTGGTAATATTCATATTTAAAATTGTATACGCGGGTTTGTACATGAGAAGTCGCATATATACGTGGATAAGAAAAATCCAAGTCATGTATGCCTTTTGTGCTCCAAAAAGATAATACCAAGGGGCATTACCATGGTATTAACCCATAGTTTTGATCAACATGTCTTCTATTTGAATTCATCCAAGAATACCATCTGCAACTGTGTGGTTTTGACTCAAGGTATTGGCAAAGCCTAAATCTATATAAGGAGAAGAAGATAATAGTGCAAAGGTGTGCATGTGTAAGGGCTATCACTAATACTTCTCTTTGAAGTATATTTGCATAGGATGAACTCTGTTTTAATGATAAATCTGAAGTTATGATGCACCCTTGGATAGATTGATGGATCAAAATCTCTAGACCCGAAATGAATATGTTCTTGCATGATCCATTGAAGAGATGATTAGATCTGAGACCTAGCGCATGTTTGCTGAAGTGGAGTGAAGAAATATAGGTAATTTGTATAGATCTGAAAACATTCTGCTAAATTAATATTTATAGATCTATATGCTAGTTCATATCAGTAAAAGTACGTATATACATGGGTTCGCTTCAGAAAATGCGTGTATGGAAGTTAGGGTTTTCTGAAGCTCATTGCAGAGGTTTTCTGTTATTGCTACTATCTTTCTGATGTCTGTTAATGAAGTCTTCATATAGATCTGGGTTGCTTGATTACTGAACATGCTGCTAAAGATGATTATGTACAAATCTTATCAATGAGTGAGAAAATATGTGTTATGTTGACTAACTGATCAAGGGTTCTGCAATTCTGAAAATATATCTTACTGAATGACTTAGATCTGGATCTGAGACTAAATATATTATGAAAAAAAATATTCACAGATCTATACGCGATTTGGTGTTAAGGAAAGCACGTATACACGCGGGTTCAGTGACGCAAAGTAGCATATTCTTTGTGAGATAAAGAATGTTCAAGGTTGAATTCGATTCTGCATATTGGTTCTGAAATCTGATTATTACAGTGATCTCACTGTTTGGTTTGGTGTATTGGGTGAAGTTTATTATTGTTTATCTTTATGAAGGGTTGTGTTGAAGCTGTGTGATCCAGTATGAAAATTTATGAAATGTGGTCTGCAGTGGTTCTGAGGGTTGAAGCCTTCAGTAGGGAAGTAGAAGATTCCTGCTAGTAGAATCTGGTGTTCTGATCAGGGGGTTGAAGCTCCCTTCCAGTAGTGCTTGGTAAACGAGATCAGGGGATTGTAGCTCCCTTCCAGATGTAGCTGGAAAACGAGAGAAGGTTACAGCCTTTTGTAGGTAGATTCTTGTGTACTGATATGAGTCTGCATCAGTACAATATTGTAAGTAGTTTTCCATATAATAAATATTGAAGACAGAGACGAAAACAACGGTGGTTTTCTCCCGAATTGGGTTTCCACCTTAAATTTTGGTGTTCATGTGTGTTGCTTGTGTGATTATTTATTATGATGTTACTGCACATATTTACTGATTAAAAAATAGATGCATGATTGATAAGCTTAGCTAAATATTTTTTCTGAAAATTTTTCTAACAATAAAATTATATATGTATATTCGAGTTTCTTTTAGCATATGCACGTGTATACGCGAGTTGCATTCATTAAAGTCGCGTATGGAAATAAGTAAAGAAAAATTTAAAAATTATCAGTAAGCTCTAAATACTGATTCACTTCCCCCTCTTGGTAGTTTTCCCAACAATTGGTATCAGAGTCAGGTCCTTCTGAAGAAGCTTAATTGCTAGAAGGAGGATTAGCCAAGATCAGCAATCAAGATGGGACAACATCTATCAGGCCTCCTCTCTTCAACAGAAACAACTTAATATTTTAGAAGACAAGGACAAGATCCTATCTTCAATCTATTGGAGCAGATGTATGGGATATAGTTGAAGGAGTTTATTAATATCCAACTTTCATCCCAACAGATGCAGTAGCAAGAAAGAACTATGAAACTAATGCAAAGGCAGTCAATGTATTATTGGGAAGTTTGACTGAATCTGAATTTTTCAAAGTCATGTAGTTAAATATGACAAAGGAGATATGGGAAAAAATCATTTTAAGCTATGAAGGTGATGCCAAGGTAAAAAGTGCCAAACTCCAAACACTCAGAATTCAATATGAAAAACTCAGAATGCATAATGAAGAAAGCAGTGCCAGTTTCTTTTTACATCTAGATGATATTGTAAATCGTATGAGAAATTTGGGTGAAACCATATCTGACACTACTCTGGTAGAAAAGGTTTTAAGATCTCTAACTCCCAAATTTGAGTCAAAAGTGTCTGCTATTGAAGAGAAGTAGGATCTACAAACTCTTACTGTTGTTCAACTTCATGGGATTTTGACTACTTCTGAAATGAGAAAGGAGGTCCATCTGATGTCAAAGAAGTTGTTTTCAAAGCTATTGCAAAAGGAAAGGAGGTAGAAGAACAAGAAGGATCAGGGTATGTTTCAGAAGAATATGAGATAATTTTTGTAAAGAAGCTACAACTTAGTACTCGAAGGTTCAGAGGTAAGATTCATTTTAAATGTTTTGCTTGTGAAGAGTTGGTCATTATGCTGCTAAATGTCCCCATAAAGATAGTCATGAAAAGGGAAAGGAAGTGGCTAAAGGAAATAAGAAAAAATTTATCAATAGAAAAAGCTATTATACTCAGGAAGATAGTGATGGTATATCAAATAGCGAAGAAGGAGAATCTGATCAAGATATTAGACTACTCATGGCTTTTGAAAAGGACTCTAGTGATAATTTTATGGATGCTCTAGAAGAAAATGACTTTCTTGAAGAAATAAATCATCTCAAAATATGTTTGGAAGAAAACAAGATTTCCATAGATACTCTAAAAAATCAGCTTATGGAAAAGGAGAAGCACAATGAGAAATTAGAATGTGAAATAGTAAGTCTAAGAAAGGAATTTGAGAAAGTGAAAACTTTAAATCTTAGATTTTCTAAAGGATCTAAAACCTTAGATGAAATTATCAAGGTACAATGTTCTCCTCTTATGAAGACAGGTCTTGGATATATTGGAGAATCATCTCAATATTCAGCACCAATTTATCTAAATGTAGCTAAAGCTAGCCTGCAACATTCTGTCTCTCAGAAAAATAAAAAAGAAACTACTCAGGTAAAGCATGACCACTTTAATACAAGGAAGAACAATAACATAAATATTGGTCAGTAGGTAAACATAAATAGAAGGTTTCATGATTGCAAATTTTTTTTCTTTAATGAAATTTTTTTCTCATGTCATAATTTTGGTCATAAGGCTACTCAATGTGTTGCATACAAAACCATCATGACCAGAGAAGCAAAAAAGCAAAGAAATGAGACTGGAATAAAGAATAATACTTATAACAACTTTTCTCCTCTTCAAAATGAATTTGAATGTACTCATTGCAATAACTTTGGTCATGAAGAATCTGAATGCAGGAAGAAACTTAAGCCAAAAGAACATACACCTTCAAATTACAAGGTTTGGAGAAAGAAATACTTACAGGTTGAAAGATGTGGCATATCTTTATTTGCAGAAGGGGAAGAAAATCAATGGTACATTGATAGCGGATGCTCAAAACACATGACAGGTAATAGAAATAAACTCCTTTCATACAATGTTCTAGAGAAAGAAAAGATTGTTACTTTTGGAAATGACTCTCCAGTTGTTATTAAAGGAAAAGGTTATGTTTTTATAAAAGAAAAGGTGAAATCTAACAATGTTATGTATGTGGATGGATTAAAACACAATATGCTAAGTGTGAGTCAAATGTGTTATCAAGCAAATGAAGTTGTCTTTAGTTCAAAAGAATGTATAGTACGTGAACTTGACATAGGAAAAATGGTAATAAAAGGAACTATAACACCAAGCAATCTGTATGTATTGAAAGGTGGCCAAGAACAATGCTACTTAGGTAAATCTTTAAAAAATTGGTTATGGCACAAAAATTTGGGACATTTGAGCTTCTCTCAAATAAGAAAATCCAGCAGAATCAAAGAAGTTCATGATCTTCCCAACATCACTCTACCTGAAAGTACCATATGAAAATCATGCCAATTTGGTAAGAAAACCAGGGTGCAATATAATGCTAAAGAAGGATCAGAAAGTAAGCCTCTTGAACCTATACATACTGATCTATGTGGTCTTGTAAGGAAAAAATCACCTGGTGGAGAACAATACTATATTTTATTTATTGATGACTTCTCTATAAGGTGTTGGATCGGTTTTCTGAAACATAAAGATGAAGCATTTGAAAAATTTGAGATCTTCAAAGCTTTGGTTGAAAATGAATTATATCTAAAAATAAAATGTCTTAGATCTAACCGAGGAGGACAATATATATCATATGAATTATTTTATTTTTGTGAACATCATGGCATAAAAGATAGTTTTATGTAGCTGGAACCCCACAACAAAATGGCATGGCAGAAAGGATGAATAGAACAATTTAACAAATGGCTCAGGCTATGCTTGATGAATCTAGAACTCTCGATACCTTTTGGGGATAAGCAACACATACTATGGTAAATATTCTGAAAAAGGCTCATGTTCAGGTGAACAGTGATAAAACTCCTTATGAACTTTGGTATGGAAATCTTCCCACCGTAAAGCATTTTAGAGTTTTCGGAAGAAATTTTTTTATCAAGAACAATGATGAAAAACTTGGTAAGTTTGAACCTAGAGTAGATGAAGGAAAATTTCTTGGTTACTCTTCTAGAAGTAAAGCATATAAATGTTACAACAAAAGACTTCGGAAGATTGTTGAATGTATTGATGTTGTAATTGATGAGTCTCTCTCAGCTCCTAAAAAGAAAATAACAACAACAAATGAAGATGATGATGATGTATATCTTCCTGCATCAAATAGCAACAATATAGAAGGTGAACCTAATGAAGCATAAGAAGAAGATCTATCTGAAAAGGCTCCATATAGGTACGTACAAAAGAATCATCCAGAATCTCAAATTTTTGGAGAAAAGGGATCAGGTGTCCAAACAAGAAGAAATCTTGTAGGATCTCCTAGCTATCTAGCATTTCTATCCACTATTGAACCACATAATGTCAATCAAGCTAGAAAAGATGAATTTTGGATTCAAGCCATGAATGAAGAACTTTATCAGATTGAAAAGAATCATACTTGGGAATTGGTTCCAAGACCTCATGATAAAAATGTGATTGAAACAAAATTGATATTCAAAAACAAGTTAAATGAAAATTGAGATGTCATTAGAAACAAAGCTAGACTTGTTTGTAAAGGGCATGCTCAACAAGAGGGTATAGACTTTGAAGAAACATTTGCTCTTGTATCTAGACTTGAAGCCATAAGAATGTTTCTTTCTTTTTCAAGTTTTCAACAAATCAAAGTTTATCAAATGGATGTTAAATCTGCCTTTCTCAATGGGTGTCTAGAAGAAGAAGTTTATATAGAATGGGAAATGATGAAAAACTTGTTTGAAAAATTAAAAAGGCTTTATATGGTCTCAAACAAGCTCCTCGAGCATAGTACTATCGTCTTGACAAATATCTTCACCAAGAAGGATTTACAAAGGGATCTGCTGATAGTAACTTATACACAAAAATAGAGAATGATAAACTATTGATTGTAGTTGTTTATGTTGATGACATTATGTTTGGAAGTAATGAAGATTCCATGAGTCATAAATTTTCTTCTGTTAAGGAGCAAGAATTTGAAATGTCTTTACTTGGGGAACTAACATTCTTTCTTGGCTTACAAGTGCAACAAGCAACAAATGGCATATTTTTATCAAGAAAAATATCTTAAGCAAATTCTGAAGAAGTATGGGATGGGAGACTACAAAACTGTTAGTACACTAATGGTAACTGGATGTAGCCTCAGTTCTCATGATGATTCTCCCACAATGAATCAACCAGAATATAGATCCATGATTGGAAGTCTGCTTTATCTAACCAAGACAAGACCAGACATCATGCATGAAGTTGGGATTGTTGGATGATTCCAAGCCAATCCAAAAGAGTCTCATCTTTAGGTTGTAAAAAGGATATTTAAATATCTACAAGGGACTCAAGACTTTGGTATATGGTATCCAAAGAATTTTGAGCTCACTCTTCATGCTTACACAGATGCAGATTGGGATGGAAATGTTGATGATCGATATGGGGCCCCGATTAGTATCTTGGTTCAGAAAAAAGACAAAGTTCTATTGCCTTATCTACAACAGAAGCAGAATATGTGGTTGCCACATCATGTTTCACTCAACTCCTTTGGATGATGCAGAATCTACAAGACATTCAAATCAAGTGTTCACCTCCCATCTCCATTTTATGTGATAATACAAATTCTATTTAAATCTCAAAGAATCCTGTTATGCATTCCAAGACTAAGCACACTCCTATCAATTATCACTTCCTACATGAACAAGTGATTGAATAAAAGGTTAAATTGGAATATGTCCCCCCCAAAGAACAAGTTGCTGATATATTTACTAAACCTCTTCCCAGGGAAGCATTTGAATATCAAACAGAAGCTGGGAGTTGTCTCTACCACTTTGGTCAAATCTGCTTAATTTCAGAAGTTTAAGTTCGATACGCATGTTTCTTAAAGATGAATTGCGTATATACGTGAATTTCTGTACATAAAAATACGTATGGGTTTTTCTGACAGAAATTCTCTAGGTCAGTGCTCAGAAAAAATGTGGTATTGTTCGGTAATCTCTGTTTTTGTTCCAGAATTCATATTTCTATATCATTCTCTGATGAAGATGCTTTGATGAATTGGTTGTTGAAGGTGTTCAGGATGCATCTGCTTAGGGGGAGCACCTGTCTTGCTGAAAAGGATGCATTGTTGGCATTATGATTGGTTTATGATATATGATATCTCTCTTGAGATATTTTGGTCCTATCAATGACATAACATTTCTATAATTTGATGAAAAGGGGATGTTGACTCTCATGATGTAAAGTGTTCTATTCAGTCATGTACGTACTTGTTCTACTTTTTAAACCTAGTTGGTTGGGTAGTTGAGTCAAATATGTAATTCCACTTGGTTGGATCATTGATGTAAGTATGAGTCCTTAGTGATAGGAAAGGTCATACTTGGTTTAGTTATAGAGTAATTAAACATATATGAATATTCAACATACACTTAGGGGGAGCATGGTAAAAATAGTGCCCTTTGCTCTTGATGTCAAAGGGGGAGAGAATTTTGGGTGTTTGAAGAATTTGAATAATGGTTATATATATCTATCTGTTGTAGTGATAAAACACCATCATGGTTTCCATCAAGTCCAAAGGGGGAGATTGTTGGAAATATAATTCCTATGTCTTAATATGTTGTCCTTGATGGAAAATATCTGGTAAAATATGGAGTATATGTCTTCAGTAGAAGCTCAGGAGTTCATCAGAAGAAATGTGTAATGCCAGTAGAATATTTGGTGATATTCATATTGAAGATTGTATACGTGAGTTTGTACAGGATAATTCACGTATATACGCGGATAAGAATGATCCAATTTGTGTATGCCTTTTGCGCTCCAAAAGGATAATACCAGGGGGCATTACCATGGTATTAGCCCACAGGTTTGAGCACCATTTTGTCTATTTGATTTCATCCAAGAATACCATCGACAACTGTGTGGTTTTGACTCATGCTATTGGTAAAGGATAAATCTATATAAGGAGAATAAGATCATATTGAAAAGGTGTGCATGTGTAAGGACTATCACTAATACTTCTCTCTGAAGTATATCTGCATAGGATGAACTCTGTTTTAATGATAAAACTGAAGTTATGATGCACCCTTGGATATATTGATGGATCAAGATCTCTAGACCTGAAATTACTATGTTCTTGCATGATCCATTGAAGAGATGATTAGATCTGAGACCTGGTGCATGTTTTCTAAAGTGGAGTGAAGAAATATGGGTAAGTTGTATAGATCTGAAAACATTCTGCTGAATTAGTATTTACAGATCTATACTGTAGTTTGTCTCAGTAAAAGCGCGTATATAGGCAGGTTTGCTTTAGAAAATGCATGTATGGAAGTTAAGGTTTTCTGAAGCTCATTGTAGAGGTTTTATGTTATTGTTTCTATATTTTTTATGTTTGTTAATGAAGTCTTCATAGATTTGGGTTGCTTGATTGCTGAACATGTTGCTAAAGATGATTATGTACAAATCTGATCAATGAGTGAGAAAATATGTGTTATGATGACTGAATGATCAAGGGTTCTACAATTCTAAAAAGATATCTTACTGAATGACTTAGATCTAGATCTGAGACTGGATATATTCTGAAAAATAGTACTCATATATCTATACGCGAGTTGGTTTTAAGGAAAGCACGTATATATGCAGGTTCAGTGAAGCAAAGAAGCCATTAGGGGAATTTTGAGGTCTGAAATGGGCCTCCTAAGAAAAATGTACAACCAAAATAAAATTTATAAGGACCAATAGGTTTGAATATGACGATGTCAACCATGGGGGATGATTCACCATTTTTTAAGTAAAAGGGTAAAAATATTAAAATACAAAAAATAACAAAACCACTTTTTCAATTCATATTTTCAACTTATCTCCCAAATTATTTACCCAAATTTTGAGCGGGAGTACTCGTTGGATGCAAATTTTAATTCCTCATCCAAGGAGTACCCATGTTGCATAATTTGGATGAACCCTGCTACAAAAAAATTAAAAAATGCATGAAAAAATGTGATTGCAATCACATTTTTCATGTATTTCTCATTTTTTGTGTAGTAGGATCCATCAAAAGTATGCAACATGGTACTCTTTGGATGAGGAATTAAATTTTACATCCAAAAAGTACTCCCACTCGAATTTTGAGTAAAAAATTTGGGAGATAAGTAAAAAATATGAGTTGAAAAAATAGTTTTTTCTTTTTTCTCTCTAAAATTTGATGATGTAATCAAATATTGTTTTATTATTTCCACTATTATTTTATAATTTCTTTAGGAAACTTATTTTAGACCTAAAAATTCCCCTAATGGTATGCTTTGTGAGATAATTAATGTTCAGGGTTGAATTTGATTATGCATTTTGGTTCTGAAATCTGATTATTACAGTGTTCTGATTACAGTGATCTCACTGTTGGGTTTGATGTATTGGGTGAAGTTTATTATTTTTTATCTTTATGAAGGGTTGTGTTGAAGTTGTGTGATCGAGTATGAAAATTTATGAAACGTGGTCTGTAGTGGTTCTGAGGGTTGAAGCCTTCAGTAGGGAAGTAGAAGCTTCCTGCCAATAGAAGCTAGTGTTCTGATCAGGGGGTTGAAGCTCCCTTCCAGTAGTGGCTGGTAAACGAGATCAGGGGGTTGTAGCTCCCTTCCAGTTGTAGTTGGAAAACAAGAGAAGGTTGCAGCCTTCTGAAGGTATATGCATGTGTACTGATATGAGTCTGCATCAGTACAATATTGTAAGTAGTTTTCCATATAATAAATATTGAAGACAAAGACGACAACAACGATGGTTTTCTCCCGAATTGGGTTTCCACCTTAAATATTGGTGTTCATGTGTGTTTTTATTGTGTGATAATTTATTCTACTGTTAATTCACATATTTAATGATTAACAAATAGATGCATGACTGATAAGCTGAGCTAAAGATTATGTCTGAAAAGTTTTCTAACAATAAAATTATATCTATATACGCAATTTTATTTTAGCATATGCACGCGTATACGCAAGTTGCGTTCATAAAAGTCACAAATGGAAATCAGTAAAGAAAAAATTAAAATTATCAGTAAGCTCTAAATACTGATTCACCCCCCCCTCTCAGTATTTTCCCAACACCAACTAGCATATATATGCAGATACTCTAATAGAAACTTGCGTATACTGAGATAACTTTATTGTTAGAAGATATTTCAGAAACATGCTTTAACCTAGCTTATCAGCTATGCATTAGATAGTTAAATAATTAATATGTGCAGTAATAACATAATAAATCATCACACAAGAGAGTCACACATGTACACCAACATTTAAGGTGGAAACGCATTTTGGGAGAAAACCATCATTGTTGTCATCTTTGTCTTCAATATTTGTTATATGGAAAACTGCTTACAATATTGTATTGATGCAGACTCATATCAGTACACAGACATCTACCTGCAGAAGGCTTCAACCTTCTCTTGTTCTCCAGCTACAAATGGAAGGGCGTTCCAACCCCCTGATCTCATTTACCATCCAATAATAGAAGGGAGCTTCAATCCCCTGATCAGAATACCAACGTCTACTGGCAGGAAGCTTCTACTTCAACACTGAAGGCTTCAACCCTCAGAACCCCTGTAGACCACGTTTCATCAATTTTCACACTGGATCCCACAACTTCAATGCAACTCATCATAAAGATCATCAATAATATAATTAACCCAAACTTCAATCAGAACAGAGTGATCACTGTAACCAGAACATAGTAATAAACTCAGATTTCAAAATCAATCTCAACCCTAATCATTTCATTATCTTAAAATACACACGCTACTTTAATTTACTGATCCCACGTTTATACGCGCTTTCCTCCACACTAACTTGCGTACAGATCTGAGAATACTGAATTTACAGAATATGAACAGTCTCAGAAATAGATCTGAGGCTTTCACTCAGATACCTTTTCAGTATTGCATAACCCTTATCCAATCAGTCATTATTAAACATATTTACTCCATCATTGCTAAGATTTGTACATATTCAACTTAGCATCATATACAATATTCAAGTAACCGAGGTCTACATGAAGACTTCATTGAAAGACAACAAAAATACAGCAACAATAAATAGAAAACCTCTCCAGAAAGCTCTAGAAAACCTTGACTTCCATACGCACCTTTTCTGAGACAATGCCACGTGTATACGTGCTTTCATCGAGATGAACTAGCGTATAGATCTGTAAATATTAATTTTTCAGAATGTTTCAGATCTATAGACTTACCCATATTTCTTCACTTACTTCAGCAAGCATGCACCAAGTCATAGATCCAAACATCTCATAATTATATCATGCAAGTACATAGTCATTTCAGGTCTATAGATCCTGATCCATCATTGCATCCAAGGGTGCATCTTAGATTCAGATCTACCAATAAAACTGAGGTCATCCCATGCAAATATACTTCAGAGAGAAGTATTTAGTAATAGCCCTTACACTTGCACACTATTGCACTATGATCTTCTTCATCTTATATATATTTAGCCTTTACCAATACCATGAGCCAGATGGAATCAAATAGATGACACATTTCTCAATACTATGGGCTAATACCATGGTAATTCCCCTTGGTATCATAATTTTAGAGTGCAAAAGGTATACGCGACTTGGCTTCTTCATACTTGTGTGTATATGCTACTTCTCTTCATAAAAACTGCGTATATGCAAATTCTGGATGTATACGCGGGTTGCCTGTATACCAAGTAGCATACGTATGCGAATTTCTTTCATCAAACCTACGTATACATTGTGACATATTATATTTATCATTTCTCTAATCCTATATTTCCTTTCTCTATCACTTCTGAACTGACCTATAGATACATCATTTCTACATATTTAACAAATAGGTTGCTTATGAAAAGGAAATTCATCAAGTAGGTTTCCATCAAGGACAACTTCATCAAGTAGCTTGCCATCAAGGACAACATATTGCATCATATTTCCAACAGGAATTTTGTCTATGAATAAATCTGTTACTTGTTTGGCTCTTGATTCTAGGAGTTTTTCTTAAAAAAAATTCAGGATTGTCCACTATAGTAGGAGGACTTGGATTAGGATGGGATCTAGTAGAGATTCTTTTAGGAGCCAGAATCTAGGTCTGAAGCACAGACAAACCGATTATTTACACAAATTGAAAGAAACAAAATTAGAAAATACTTCTATCATACAATGCTTTTTTAACCATGGTTTCTGAATTCAAATGAAATGTCCAGTTTTTCAGTAGATTCCCTAGTATGTTCTCCACTATATTATCATTCTATAATTTTAATATTTGAAATAATATTTATATAGGAAAACATCAAAACCAATTTGGAGCCTAGGATCTAACCCTCCTATACTGAGAGAGGGGTCTCTCTGTTAGATTTAGCTTTGTTTTATGAATATGATATTAGGCTCGTTATAATGACTGTAGGGATTGATTTTTTTAATGATTGTTTGGTTGGATTAGTAGATATATTTAAACTAATTACATTGGGCTATGGAGTCATAAAAGGCTGGGTTTTTGCATTAAATAATCAAGATCATCCATAAGGAAAACTAATTATGCTTACTTGATCTTAAAAAATAATAAATTATGACATGAAAGAAAAAGTGAATTCAGTAATGGTTAAAAAGAAATTAAGAATTTCTTAACCAAAATTTAGAATAAAAATATTTATATTGTAAATATAGCCAGAAATAAGGTGCTCTAACAAAAAATCTTAATCTTCATATTTATGCTTTACAATCAGATTAAATGATGCACTGAGAGAAAAAACAATGGAAAACATTAACACAGAAAAGAAATAACATGACAAGATAAACATAGCTCAAGTATCCTGTAAAATGTATTTTATTATTGATGCTCCAGCTTCAAGAAAAATACAATGCTCTAATAGAAAAGTTTTACAATCCAGGGTCCAACCCTTGATACCGGGGATGTATGAAGTATTTAACTGAATTCTACAATGATTTTAGTATCTACTAGGCAATATGTTATTAATTACAGAATATACAAAATTCGACTAGTGTGACCATGAAGTGGAAACATTGAGATAAATTTGACATCTGGCCCTATTCTTCAGAAGGTCGTTGTTGCATGATTCGATTTTTTGTTGTGCTGGCTGATTTGGATGATATGTTGTTGTGCTGATTTGGCCGATATGCTTCCCTTCACCCTTCTTGGTATTGCTCATCTGGAATCTTTATCCTAGTCACCTTTCGATATATTTCATCTGTCTCTATGAATCTTACGAAAGTGGGCCTCAACACAAAAATGTGTTTAATTTAATTTTGAATAAATATATCATTTCTCATGGCCTCCAAGAAATCTCCTCCATTCTTTACTCCTCTAAGATCTGCAAACTTGGTTGTATCCTTAGCAATGTCTTTTAGTTTATTTACATAGTCTTCCCTAGTAATAAGCTTATCATTTATCACAAATACTGAAGGTAACCCTCTTTTGGTCAATGACTTGATTATGTTGAAGAATCTACTGACATCAATTTCTAAATTATGGCACTTTTCCTCCAACTGTGTGACCAAACTTTTCTTATCGAGTACCTTCTTTACCTCTAGAATTGTTGTTGTTCTGTCTTCAACTCTAATTTCATCCAATTCATACTTTCTATTTGAATTTAGAAACCTGATGATGTTTTTTGCAGTCTCAGGCATGTCCCCTAGCTCCTTGGTGACACTAGATATTGTGTCATTGACCTTTTCAATTAATTCCTTCTGTTCAAATATTATTTGAATAGAAGGCCATATTTTATTCATAGAGTCAATTATATTTTTCCATATGATATCCTTTTCCTGGCCAATGGTATGACCAATGGAAGCTTCCTTCTCTTCCTTTTGCAATCTTTCAATCTATTTTTGGGCTCTTTGCACTTCTATCTGATGTGTATTGTCAGATCTTACCTTTTAATCTTTCAAGATATTAATTTGTTCTTTAAGCCTTTTTATCTCCTCTGTTTGGATAGACATATTCTCCATGGCTTTAGCCAGTTGTTCTGTACCACCTAATGTGCCTATAATTGCTGATGTAGTTGAAGGTATGACTGCAATAGGAACAACCTCCAAGGGAATGATGGCCATTTCTGTTGCTTTTTCCTCTTCCTTGACCAATTTCTCCATTTTTATTTCCATCTTATTTAGCTGTGTTGACTGTTCCATTATCAGCTTCATCATCTCTGATTTTTTTGATTGAATTCTCCTGTATATCCTTGGTCAGAGGGTCTTCAGTAGCTGACATTTTGAGCTTCTTTATTAGGGCTTCTATGCCTGTGTTTTTCTTTTTCAGGATCTCTTTTGTTGCCTCTACATTTTTTGGATCATATCCAACTTAACAACTAAATCCTCCAAGGACTTAATTCTGGTATCCTTTGAAAGAGAAGAAATATTCTCCATCTTGAGTTCTGTCTGAATATTGGCCAGTGATACCTGCAATTTAGACAAGCTCGTTGCAGTACTAGTCAAGGTAGATGAGATCATCTCTTGTAAGGTTCCTTTTTCAGAAAAATCACTAGTCTGTGCCAGAGATGGACTACTGAGGCATTTACTGGTTATGTATCCTTCCAAATAAGGGAGAGAACCAGGGGCTACCTGGCCTTTTGCAGTCTTTGTCTACATATATGCAATTATTCCTATTCATAAATTGTTGCGGCAAGCTCCTTAGGGACACTCTATAAGGAAGCAGATGTGAAAATAAGGTCACCCACTGCTGGAATGCCTTAGAACATATATATTTAAAACTCCTTGCAGAATGTAAGCTCAAATAAATAACCTTAAGCAGGCTATTCATATATTCCATAGTGAACTAACTGAAAATGGCAGCAACATGTAAGCACAATACAACTGTCTCCAGAAAATAATGCTATACAAGTGAGAAATGGGACTTATGACCCTTGATAGACATGATATGCAGGTCACATGCAGAATTTGAGGTGGAAAAAATGACTCTAGCTCATATAAACAGGTCTCCCTATTTCTATATGCCTCAAATGAGCTTAAACCCCATAACTTAGAACATGCAGAAAATACTGAATCAAGATCTGCATTATTTTAATTAGGTTTTATACAGAGAATAATATGAAATATCAGATTTGAAATGAACATACATCCAATGGCTAAGAAAATGTGATTCCTTTCCTCTTTATACACAATAAAGATCACCCTCAAGGGGTTTCATGGAAATACAAGTGTACAAGTGCAGATCTACAAATATATGTAGCTGGAAACGCAGTAATTGCAACACTGAACATAAATATTACTGAGAATATGAAAATACAGAAGAGGAATGGAATATATATCTTTCCGGGAGAAGGGTTGGCCCTTTCTCCAAAGAATAAGCCCTCAAGCAAGGGATAAAACCTCGCAGTTGCTGCTCTCACAAGAATAACACAGTTTACCTAGTGAACTGTGTTGTAATGGATGGAAAATGAGCTGGACACATGCCAAGATCTAAAATCAGCTCTGAAATCTCCTATACAACTCCCTCAATGCAAGAGAAACTCCCTCCACTAAATAGAAATGTAGAAGAGTAGATGAAACAACCCTCCCACTGCACTACCCAGCAACACAACATCATCTACTACAGAAATAATGCTATAACCGTGAGAAATGATTGACCTAAAATCCATATGTGGGAGAAATGAAGCACAACCCCTTCAAGAGATCTCTCATTGAAGGAGAAGGAATTCCTAAACAGGAATTCCTCCAAACTCTGCTAAGCAACAGGAGTTTGAAGAAAATTTCTAAGCAGACATGAAATCGAAATACACAAGCCAAATCCACAATGCTTCCCTTCTCCTCCTTATGAGGTTGTGACCCCTTTCACCTTGGGTCCCACCTCTTAGGGTTTCCATCTTCATTTGAATCCATTCCCTCCAAAACTGCGTTGGCTTCTTAGGCAAGCTACTCCTCCTTAGGCTGCGCTGGTTAACTTGGTCAACCTGACCTTGTCCTCATACAATTGGCCCTTTTCACACTAGGAGGTGGAAAATAAGCTGCTGAAAAGTTCCCTTTTTACATTAGGAAGGGTTTTATTCATGTTAAGAGGCCTCCTCTTCCTTTTTATTCACCTGCTACATAAAATGAGCAAAAATTAATGTTCCAATTTATGCATGAAAATTTTGGAACATTACAGTCCTCCCCTCCCAAATGTTGCTTGTCCTCAAGCAATTGCAAGGATAGAACCGAGTGAATATCCTTATCTCCTCTAGTAGCATCAGAGTATGATGGAATCCTCCAAAGAATATGATGCCATCTCATCCAGGAAACTCCATAGTGCCTGTCCTAAGCATATATATTTTCACTTGGTGAAACTCCCCAAATGATTATGATCATGAGAAGGAAAGTGCTCAGGAGAAAACCATGTGTGGTATAGAGGTCTTCTCAAGGCATGGAGTGCAAGATGCATGGGAATTATTATTCCCCCCAAGGTGAAACCTCCACCCCCAAGCTATCATCCACATAAAATGAGTCACCCTCCAGCATGGTAACTCATGAAGAATCTCCTCCACCTTTGTCTCCTGAAGTGTAGGTGGGTTGAATGACTGGACATGATAGGAAAGTAGGCCTATCCCTCACTGTCCTCCTATCCACTTATTAGTGGTTCAAATTATGTGTTGTTCATGGGCTGCAAATTTATTTCCCTCAAGTGGAAAAATGTAGAGCAATCCACCAAAGATTTCTCCTCCAACATTGAAGAACAAGCTTCCCCAAAACATTTCTTCCATGATGAAGAGGAGATGATCATCATAGAATGTCCAAATGAGATGTTTGATGCAGGATTTAAATTCTTCTATATGATATAAACAAGGTCTCAAAAGGACACAGTGTAATCTCATCCATTGCTTCCTCAGAAAATGGCATGGCAAGTAGTATGTTGCTAAATGACTAGTGGTGAGAATTCTCACATCCACTAGTAGAAAGTAAATGGCTAAATGGATCAGCTGAACATACAAGTCATATTTGGTCACTTACCCATGATTATAAAATGAATGATCATCATAATTATGGCCCATATCAAAAGGAAACAAATACTTAGCTGTAGTGGCCATAGTTTTTCTCATGTTCCCTTTAGAACATGTAATGTAGAAAATGTGGTAATCATTCCCCTTTAAGGACACTCCCCACTTATGTGTCATCCTTCAAATCATGCACCCAATGTAAATCAGATCCACATCAGCAAGGGGAGTCATGATCAGCAAAAAATGAGGAAAATGCTGAAGGTTTCATGTGATGCAAGGAAGTACCAACAGTTTCCCCAATAGTGGCAGCGCAGTTTTCCAAGTTGCTGCTTCAGAAATTTACATGGAAAAATGCTTTGTGACTCATGGCTGATAGTGTAAATTAGTTGAAAATGTATGAAATGGAAAAACATCTGCCATATGCCATGTGAAATATGGCTGCCTCCATCATATAATTTGTCCCAACTTTGCCCGGGGATCAATCTGGTCAGCTTGCCCTCTTGTAGAACCATGCACTGCAAGATAATTGTAAGAGTATACAAATAAGCCAATGTAAAAATAGAATTATTACCATATTCCGGGAGTAAAATGATGTATGGATCCATGAATGAACCCTCCATAGTTGTTTGGCATGCTCCCATGAAGAGGAATGAGCTAGGTGCTGCAAGAATATCCTTCTTCTCATACTTGGGAATCCAAGTCAAGAAGAATGTAGCATAGTAATAGATGACTCCATCTTCTACCTCATCCATCTCACCTCCTCTCTCTTCATCAAGTGCAACCAATGTGAAATGATCCTGGAACCTGTGGGTTATGGATCCACCACACTTTCGTTGGGCACACTTCATCCATCGGTTACTGCTCCAAATAGGTAACGTTATTGGCCTATACACATAGGCTCTCATCCATGTCAAGCTCTATTCTTTGACATGTAGCTTGTAAAAGATATTCTCCATAATGATACCATATATGAGGGGTCTCCTCCATGATGAAAACACCTCTTGCACCATGATAGTGACATACTTCACCCTTGCAACACTATGTCAAGTGGGAGAGCAATTTTTCCCTTGCTCTCTCCCAATCCTCCGAAGCAACAAATGTCCTTGTTGCCTCTCCATACCTCCATCACTCATCACATGTGGTGGAAATAGAATGACCCTACCATCATAATGCATCCACACTCCTTTTTATCCCATGATGAAAGTATCCTACCAAGCTCCTTCCATCCTCATACCCTTGAGAAAATGACATGTCTCATGATGGCCAAACTCTCTCCAGAGTAGCCACTGCATCTTTGCCTCTTGTTGCCCTGTGTCATAGATATGCAAGTGGCTCACAAGCCTCTTGCTCCCCACCCACTCTCCTCCATCAAGGTATGGCTATCCCCAATCCTTCTCTCCTTTGGCATCTTACCAATGAAGTCTGCCATTATCCCAAAGCAATTGTCCCTCCTTACACCTCATGGGATGTTGAGATGTAACCCCTTGAAGAATTTCCAGGAAAGGCATATCATCAATCAAACCCTTGAATCCACCAGAATCCAAGAGTGCTAAGAACAAGACATCCTTAGGAGATGGCACATCATGCATGATACTCTCCAAATCCTTGCACCATAACTGCTCATGCTGTGTGCAACTCAATAAGGGTGCAAAGGAATGAGTGTTGATCCCTTCTTGGATAAAACCCTTATTGTACAGCACTGTATAAACTGGATTCTCTTCATTAGCATGCAGTTTTGATCATGGGCCATGTGAATGCAAATTTCCCAAACCTCCTATGACCTTTTCTGAAATATCACTGCATGGAAATTTTTGCATACCTTTGGGGATCCTTGAGACATCTTGTATGGCTGCAAGAGTCTCTCTCTCTGATGTTTTGGCTGATCCAACTGTTGATATGGTGGGTTGATCCTCTATGAACTGGACAACGCTGATAGAAGCATCCTCAAGTGGAGAAGAAAGCTCCTCCTCCCCTGGCCATCTATCCCCTTCCTCTTGTGGCCCTCCATACTCTTCACTTCCTCCATGAGAATAGGAAGTGCTTTCATCTTCTCATCCATCTTGAAACCCTCTAAAGTTTTCACTGCAGTTTTTCTCATCTTGAAACTCTCTTGGAGTTTCATTGCACCTTTCTTTCCCATTGGTTGAACCCCTTTGGAGAGGCTCCTTCCTGATCTGAAAAATGGATGAGAGTAACCTCATCCTCTCCATATTTGTTCTCCTCTTCTTGGTATTCTCTAGGTGGATCTAAAATCCACTAGCTGAGCCAAGATGGCTGCTCCTTGCTCTTCTCTCTAGTTTTCTGAAAGCTTGATCTCACAGGCTGGGCCAGAGATCATGCTCTGATACCACTTTAAGGTTCCTTTTTTGGAAAAATCACAAGTTTGTGCCAAAGATGGAATGATGAGGCATTTACTGGTTATGTCTCCTTCCAAATAAGGGAGATAACTAGAGGCTACCTGGCCTTTTTCATTCTCTGTCTACAGATATGCAATTATTCCTATTTAGGAATTGCTGCAGCAAGCTCCTTAAGGACGTTGTATAAGGAAGAAGATGTGAAAATAAGGCCACCCACTACTAGAATGCCTTAGAAAATATATATTTTGACCTCCTTGTAGAATGTAAGCTCAAAGAAATAACGTTAAGCAGGTTATTCAGATCTTCCACAGTGAACTAGCTGAAAATGGCAGCAACATGTAAACACAAAACAGTTGTCTCCAGAAAATAACGCTATACAAGTGATAAATGGGACTTATGACGCTTGATAGACATGATATGGAGGTCACATGAAGAATTTGAGGTGGGAAAAATGACTCTATCTCATATAAACAGATCTCCCTATTTCTATATGCCTCAAATGAGCTTAAACCCCATAACTTAGAACATGTAGAAAATATTGAATCAAGATATTTGTTATTTTCATTAGGGTTTATACAGAGAATAATATGAAATATCATATCTAAAATGAACATACATCCAATGGCTAAGAAAATGTGATTCCTTTCCTCTTTATACAAAATAAAGATCACCCTCAAGGGGTTTCATGGAAATACAAGTGTACAAGTGCATATCTGCAAATATATGTAGCTGGAAATGAAGTCACTACAGCACTGAACATAAATATGACTGAGAATATGAAAATACAGAAGAGGAATGGAATATAGAGCTTTCAGGGAGAAGGGTTGGCCCTTTCTCCAAAGAATAAGCCCTCAAGTAAGGAATCAAACCCCGCAGCTGCTGCTCTCACAAGAATAACACAGTTTACCTAGCGAAATGCACTATGATGGATGGAACATGATTTGGCCACATGCCAAGATCTGAAATCAGATCTGAAATCTCCTATACAGCTCCCTCAATGTAAGAGAAACTCCCTCCACTGAATAGAAATGCACAAGAGTAGATGAAACAACCCTCCCACTACACTGCCCAGCAACACAGTGTCCTCTGCTATAGAAATAACGCTATAACTGTGAGAAATTCTTGGCCTAAAATCCATATGTGGGAGAAATGAAGCACAACCCCTTCAAGAGATCACTTATTGAAGGAGAAGGAATTCCTAAATAGGAATTCCTCCAAACTCTGCTGAGCAGCAGGAGTTTGCAGAAAATGTCTAACCAGACATGAAATCAAAATACACAAGCTAACCCCACAATTATACCCTTCTCCTCCTTATGAAGTTGTGACCTTCTTCACCTTGGGTCCCACCTCTTAGGGTTTCCATCTTCATTTGAATCCTTTCCCTCCAAAACTGCGTTGGCTTCTTAGGCAAGCTACTCCTGCTTAGGCTGCGCTGGTTGACTTGGTCAACCTGACCTTGTCCTCATACACTTGGCCCTTTTCACACAAGGAGGTGTAAAATAAGCTGCTCAAAAGTTACCTTTTTACACTAGGAAGGGTTTTATTCATGTTAAGAGGCCTCCTCTTCCTTTTTATTCACCTACTACATAAAATGAGCAAAAATTAATGTTCCAATTTATGCATGAAAATTTTGGAACATTACATCTCTCTAGTTTGATTTTGCATTTCCATTTTATATATTGGGTGGATACCCTTGACATTAAACTAAAAATATGTTTTCTTGAAATCAGCAGGTGATTTTGGCTATGAAATCTGGGCATCTAAGAAATCCATGCACATATTTCCTTTCTCTAAATCAGATGCTGATAGAAGCCTACTTTGTGAACTGGTGGTTTGCTTCCAAAATTGACTGTAGGTGCTGGTCTTCAATATCTCATTTTTCCTCTTGATATCCCTGAAGGTGTCATATATTGTTTCCTCATTTTCCCCTGTGAAAACAATAGATGTAGGTGTTTGAAGGCTTTGATGCTGAAATGGAATTGTAGCTAAAGTTGTAGGAGAAAATACATGTTGGCCACTTGTTGGAGAAGAACTAGGAGAGTCTCTGATATTTATCACTGTCTATTGAGCTGACTCTTGACCTTGATCTATATCCATGTGAATTCTTGCTCTCTTCCTATATTTCATTTTAAACTCCCTGTTAGATGTATCAGTCCCCAAAGGAGACTGATCATCTCTTAATATTTTTCCTCTGGCCTCTTTCTCTTGTTCTTTTCCTTTGTCTTGTTTATCCTCTGTACTCTGTTTTTCTTGTGGAGTAGGGGTCTGTATACTTGAAGATGAAATCACCTGCTCTTCAACCTCTTGCAAGGTGTTTGTTATCCACTCTGTCTAGTTCATGAATTGTTCAATTTTAGGCCTATGGGTGTGAATGTATGGAGTTGATTTATTTTATACCCTATTATTAGAGATAATGCCCAATGGGTCATAAGACCAAGTGAAATTGTGAGTAGATTTCATTTCTTTCAGCATCATATTAACCTCCTCTCCTTCTTATCTACTGTTTCAAATGAAAGGATCAATTTGAGATTTAATCCTGAACTAAGACTTTTTTTTTGTTGATACAAAATGTACCTCATCTGCATTTATCATCTGCCTAATGTACTCGAGGGAAAAGATACTCATAGGTAGGAACTTTGGTAGCTTGTAAGGGGGAAAATCACACCCATATATTCTTAGCTTTTTATAGTTCTGGTACAAGTACCAGTCTCTAATTCTAGCTTGGTATGGCAGTTGCATGATATTTCTAATTTCTTCACTAATCCTTGGTTCCATTTTGCTAGTGAGGTTGTTCATATCTGGATGCATAAAAGATTCAATGAATCATTTGTAAGTGTAATATTTCTAATCTTTCATCAAGATTGTTGTCCAAAATATGATAGACTGAGGTTGGGAATCTTCATTCACTTTTCTCATTGTAAATTGGAACCTATTTTCCTGAAAATATACAAACATATAAACCATGATTGAAGTGTATTTAAACACTTCCTCTATGTGAAACTTAAAAAACTGGTGATGAATGGCATTTTCCAGGAATTGAATGAAATTAAACATAATGGAGGGCTTAGAGTCTGATGAAATTATTGAGATGAAGCCTATCATTGCTTCATCTAGCCACTGATCTAAATGGTATCCTAGCAGGTAAGAAATAACAATTACTATATGCTGAGTCCTATCAGGGAATGTAGGATATGGGTATGGAGGATTCATTTTGGGCAAGGGAGTGTCTGTAGCCATGAATAATTCAAGTGTTTTGGCTCTGCTGGAAAAATCTAAATTCTGGTACAATTCTCTAAGGGTTTCATGGGAAAAAGGTGTGGTTTCTTCAATCACAGGAGCCTGCATCATCTGCAAAATAGACTGGGCACTAATGGTGAAAATAACTTCTCCTTTGGGGCCAAAAAAAACCCTCTGATTTGTATCATAATAGGCATGACACTTTATAATAAATTTAGGTAAACTATGGGTTTTTGGGAATATATAATATTCTAGGTTATTGGCCCACATCCCTATATCATCGGCCTCATCAATGAGCTTATCCTCCAACCAATGGTATATGTTTAAGAGATCAAAATATGAAAGAGTCTCATGGATCTTAAAATCCATATAAGTAAGGGAAACATGGTCAAGGTTCACATGAGCATGAACCATTGGATTGAATGGTTTCTGATTCTTCTTTTTTTGAGGCATGATTTCTCTTTGAAAAAGAAACTGGAAAAAGTGTATTTGTAGGTGCACAAAAGGGGATTAGAAGAAGAGGGGAAGAAAGAAGAGGGGGTTATGGTTGATCTGCAGGAAATTAAAGATTTCCATTCTTTCTTTTGATCTACTGAACTCTCGAATTTCATCACTTGTTACAATAAAACACTAAGAACATAGTAACCTTTGAAACATGTGGGGAAAGGTAGTATTGTAGGGTGGCAAGGTTTTCTGTTGACATGGCATCGACTAGTTGGGTAATAGTTTGAACAATTAATTGTTTAACCGGTCTTCAGGTGGGAGCGAGAGTGATTGGGAAGACGTGAGAGGAGTGGCATTGTGCAGCAACGGGAATGGTGGAGGTTTAATGTTCAACCGAGTGGTTTTATTACACCAGAAACCACATTTCGGAGAGGGTCCGGGATGGTAAGCGGAATGGCATGGTGGGGGGGGGGGGGTGTGAACTGATATGCGCCTGCCACATAGCAGATGGGCCAGTTTCGGAAACCGCCAATTTCGGACCCCCCGTCACCGTCGTTAAATTTTGGAGGATGAGAAGGGGCTGGAAAAGAATGTGGATCGTCAGATGTAATGGTGGGGGAAGAGATGGAATGGAATGTGACATGAGTTTAACGATGATGGGATGTGTGAGTGAATGGTGGGGTCAGGTGAATTAAATAAATGTCGAGTGGGGTATAAAAGATAGGGACTTTATGACTTTAGGATATGACATGGAATATGTCAAACAACTTTAAACTGAATTGATCCTGAAACTTAGGATAAAATCTCCTTTGTTTTTTATTTTTTCTTTTTAACCTGAGAATGCATGAAATCCTTTGAATGATGACTTAGAGTAAATTTCATGTATCTTCACATTTATGTTTCTTTCATTCTACCTACCCTTTCACTATTCTAACATTTTTCCATCATTCTTTGCAGGTTAAATTTAGGCTTGTAGACCCAAATCTCTTTATTTTTTTATGGAATTATAATCTATTCTTTCCCTTATTCCTTCCATTGACTCAGATTAAACTGTTGAGTCAATTTTATTTCTTCCTAACTACATATTTTCCAAGATTGAACTATTTGGAAAATCCTTATTTTCTAACCTATCCAACAAAATTTTAAAATTGTTCAATTCATGCTTAGACTGTATGAATTGAATGAACTAATCTAATTAACAATGGCATTTTTATTTGCAGCAGTTTCAGTATTATTGTTTTTTGGGGTTTTCTTTCCTTTCTTTTCTATTCTCTTTGTTTAATTTTTTTTTTCAATATACCCTCTTTTCTTTTTCTTTTTTCATATTTTTTGGAATTCATTTGAATATTGAAAGTCATGTACAATATGGAATTGTAACTTGAAATACTCAATCACCTTGAGATCCTATAATTTATAAGACCCTAACACACCCCAAAGCCCCCAAGATACTATGTGGTATGTACAAAATGTTGTGTTGTGCGGTATGCTTTGTGCTTCACTCCTCAAGATGCAGAGAATTAGGAAAAATTGAGGCCAAGTTGGGTTGCACCCAAAAGGCCCCCAACACTCACATGTGACTCGTCGTGAGTCACTTAGCTTCTTTGTCATTGATATTTGCTACTATGTTGTTGTAGGCAGTGTTGAACTTCTACAACATCTCTATGATGTGCTTCTCCTGACTGCAGAATTCTTCCAAAACAACCTCTTTGATTGGTCCTACAGTCTTTTTCAATGCTACCTCTTCCTATTGGAAAAGCTCTGGGAGCTTCGCATCCACTTGTTGGGAAAACGAGAGAGCCTCGTCATTCCATGGTTGAGTTATCCCAGTAAAAAATTTCTCTTCCTTTCTGAGCTCTTCAATCTACTTTTGAAGAGCCTTTCCTTCACTAATCCTTGCAAGATTTTATGAAACTGGCATGTTATTCATTGTTGTCTTGATTTCCTCTAACTTGTTCTGCTTCTTTTGGATATCCTCCTATATCTTCTTTACATTTGGATATTCCTGCAATAAATTCCAAATCAACAAGGTTTATTTGAGTAGTTTCCCATAGTATCCTACTCTGTCAGAGATGCTTTCCACTATATTTTTCAAGTTGATCTCCCTCTATTCATGTACTTCTTGTGGTGTGGTTGGTTGTATCTTCATTTATATCTCACTAATATTGAGCTCATACTCAAACCATACTTCAACATCCTTCTTCTTGGTTTCTTTGACAGAAAGGCTGATATCCATGAACTTGTCTTCTATAGGATCTTCCTCGCGGACATCTATGTCTCGAACTTCTCTACAATTGGCTTGGACACTTATTTCAACCTCTATTTTTGTTGTTCTTCCTAGTCCTTATCCTTTATTTCCTATTCAATCTATTTCTTCAGTGCAAATCGCTCTTGTTCTATTTGAATATTTAATGTTTTTGTGCATCACTCCCACTCTTTTAACCCATTTACAATACCTTGATGTAGTACATGCAATATTAGAATGGGTAGTGCTGCAAGGTTCATGTCAACCTTGTCCCAAGTTTTCACTAGATTCTTTTATTTAGCTACGTTGAACTGCAGAGCCCCAGTAGGTATCTTCACGAACCTCATCCCAAATGTTGTTTCTATCAGTCCCTCTAGGTGGAGTGGTTGGCTTATCGACACTGGTTTTCTAGCTATTTTTTCTAAGAAATTTAGCTCTTTAACACTCTGCTCAAATCCTATTAGGAGTGCATCATAGAAATCCTCAATTCTGCCCCATGATTCCTCCACCACCTCGTAAAATTTATCCCTGCTCTCATTGTTGTCCCCTTCAGTAAGGACCAAGGGCATTATGCCCTTTGACTTATTGTCCTTCTTCTTCTTCTTACTCCTCAGGGAGACTTCGCTATACACATTCATTTTTCCTTTATCTATCATTGTATTTCCCTTATCCTCTGTATCGCCTCTAAGAAAATATGCACCTCCAAGAAGCTCTGCCTGAACCTCGTCATGCTTTGGCTCCTTATCTTTCTCGTTATCCTCTTTTTCCTTGTCTTTTCCACTCAGGCATCCATGCTCTAACATTTATTCATCTTTCTAACTACCCTCTGCTCCTTCCTTTATGACAATCATCCATTCTATGTGAAACTATTGTATCAATGCAGCCAGATCATATTTGGTGACCAAGTATGGCAAAGGATTCCAATTATTCATTGTATCCTTCCTAGCCTATACATATATTCTATGGAATTATACCTTGAACGTCGCAACTGTGTTATACTTTTGGTACAGTCTTGGTGACAGTCGAAGATGCCGATTCACCACCATATGTAGGTCCATGTGGTTTAATACAAGGAAAAATTAGTTCTCCTATACTCTCGATGGCTCAGTATAATGCCATAACAAGGCATACCGTGTTGCTTTGCACACATCTTCTTCTATCATAGGAAACTGTGATTCCTCAGGTGCTTTCCATGCGATCACTATGATGATCAAAATTATCCATGCATAGTGAAAGGTTGAACCTTTCTCCTATGCTTCGCGGTAATCTTCCAGAAATTCCCTACAAAAATACCCAACCTAGTTCTACTGGACTTCGTTGTTGCACTGCGTAGCTAGTGAAACCACTGCTATAGGGACTTCATTAGCCTGACATTTCCGCATAATCTTAACAACCAGGATATGCCCGACGAAGTGTACTCTTTGGTCCTTGATTGAATTTATGTTGTAGCCTCACTTTCCCTTGACCAGTTCAAACTTGTCCTTCATAGTATGCACTAATGCTTTGTCTTGGTCCTTACCCACAAACTCTTCAGCGGGAGCCTTTCCTTCTTATGGTAGTCTGGTAATTCTTTCTATCAACATGTCATCAATGGGGATCCTCTTTCCCAGCCAGAGGTATCCATCATGCAGCAGCATGAGAAATTATCTCACACAGGTAGTGTTGCTCGTACTCTTGCCGAAGTGCGAGACATACATCATGTGCAATAATCCAGACCATTTCAACCCTCTTTCCCACTTCAGTGGATCCAATTTTGTGACACCTCTCTCTAGATAATGGACCGGTTATGAGGTATTTACTTGGTACAAAATGCAGATACTTAGTACGTAATTGAAGTCTGAATCTGAAAAATTTAGTTGTGGGATTCTTCCTAGAATATCTCCTTCAAATGGTACTTTATCCGACAACAATGGGGTGAATGTGCCATACTTCGCATCTTTATATTCCTTCATAGGTTTAACATCTATTTTCATAGGTGGAAGTTATGGTGGTAGTGGCGATGGAATTGTTGCACCCTATGTCTTCATTTGTTCTTCTTCTTCACTATCTTCGATAGGGTGGGTTTCTAATTATGGTTTTATAGGCTTCTTATCTCACTTATTCTTTGTTCTTTCTTCCTTAGTTTTCTTCTTTCTTGGCGATGTTCGGTGCAAGAAAGGTAATGTTGCATTTTATGGTGATGATGTAGGTATAGTAGATGGTGTTGCAGCATCCATAAGTTCGGCTAATCCTTACTTTTTAAAAATGTAGATGGGTTCATCGGTGTTCCTACACAAATTTTGAAACTTCTTAATACTCAACGGTTTCATAGCTCTCAAATAGAAAAGTGCCAAAATCAAGGTGGGACATGGATTTTTATAACACTATTGATATACTAACCCCATAATTAGATTATATCTTGTTCAGATCTGGTTCATTAAATGCATATCTCTTCCTAGATCCTCGCCATCCTCTCTCCATAAATGAAATTTTCCACTCCTCCAATGGCAAGTTTCCCTTTCAATGATCATATTTTTCTGACACACTTCGACCCTCCCTATACTATGGAGAACAACCCTTCTTATTTCGTGTCTCTTGTGAACTTTGACATAATCCTTACTGTATCAAAGAAAATCCCTCCATCAAAGCCCTCTTTCTGCAGAGTAGTTTATAGTCTAATGACCACTTTCAACTGCAGGTGGCACTAAGACTTTCCCCCTTAGTCAGTGTGAAGTTGGAGGGGCAAGGTCATCCTTGTACAAATTCAACCTTCTACCATTTACCCTTCCTTTAATAAATTCTCCATTCAACTTTGCTAATTGAACTACACCACCATCAATAATATGCTTTATAATATATGGGCCAAACCAATGCGTTTTGAGTTTTCTTGGAGATTTTACAAACTTACTTTCATAGAGGAGAAAAATGTATCCTACCTTGAACTTCTTATTTTTCATGTGTCTATCATGTCAAGCCTTCTCTCTTGCTTTCTATGCCTACTGATGGAATCCTCCTACAAATCTATCTTCCTCCAAAGAAACCAACTGTGAAATTCTTTCCTCCATTGTTTGAGGGTCTGCCATATCAGTGCAAGCTGCAATTCTCAACATAGGCACAATATAATCCATGGGAATCAGGGATTATTATTCATATACGTCCAATCTGAAGGGTGTGTGACCTGTCAATTTCTTACATGTGGTCCTTTAAGCCCATACCATAGCTATAATTCTGAGATACCAGTCATCTCTGTTAAAATTTCATACTTTGGTGAGTGTAGTCTCCAAAATATTATTAAATGCCTCCACTTTCCCATTGGCATGAGGGTGATAAGGGGTAATCTTCTGGTGATAGAATTGGAATTCCTCAGTCAATGCTTTAATGCTCTTATTCATAAAAGGTGAGCCTTGGTCACTCATAAATATCTTTGGACACCCAAATCTAGACAATATATATTCAAAAATAAAATTTGTTGCAATATCTGCACTGCACTTCCTTACTGGTTTTTCTTTGGTCCATCTTGTCAGACAATCAGCCAAAGTTATAATATATCTCACACTAGTATTATTTCTAAGTGGGCTGATAGGTCCCACAAAATCAATGGCCCATTTGTCAAAAGCCTACAATGTCACTTGGGGAACTAATGGCATATTGTCTCTTCTAGAGGGCTTCCCTGTTCTTTGACATATATCACATCCTCTACAATACTCCTTTGCATATTTATGTAGTGTGGTCCACCACAATCCTTCTCTCAAGATATTCTGCACAATACCCTTTCCAGCATAATTTCCACTAGTTGCAACTCCATGAGCTTCAACCAGAATCATTAACCTTTCATGTTCAGGGACATATCTGCAGAGTATCTCATATGCTCCCACCTTGTATATTTTTTGTGCTAACAATGAAAAATAAGTTGTATTAACCACCAATTATTTCTTCTGCTACGTATTATATTCCAAAGGAGCCATCCCTGTGGTCCAAAAGTGAATAATGTCGCAAAGTGGTCATCTGCTACTCTAATGGAAAACAGCTACGCATCAACGAGATTATATTCTATGGTAGTTGGTTCTTCTCATGTTTCCAACCTCGAAATTTGACCAGGTCCTGCATTCAACATTCCTGGCTTAACAAAAAATTCAAATTTATACTCCTGTAATAACAATAAACATCTAAAAATATTCCCTCCTAGGACAGGCTTATTGACCAAGTACTTCAGTGCAAAGTGATCTGTAAACATCTTAAAATGTGATCCCAAAAAATAATGTCTGAATTTTTGTAAAGCGTACACCATATATAGACCTTCTTTTTATGTGGTAGTGTAATTATTCTCAGTTGTAAACAACTTCCTACTTTCAAAATCTATAGGATGGTCAATTTCTCCTTCACTAGGTTGTGCTAATACCAATCTTAAATCTATGAAACAAGCATTGAAATGGACATGGAATTCCTTATTCCAGTCACGGAATACTAGAATAGGCATAGTTAACATATTATATTTTAGTATGTTGAGGCTATTCTCGCATTCTCCATCCCACTGAAAAGTCACATCTTTCTTCAGAAATTTCTCCATTGGCGTAGTAATATGCGCATAAACCTTAATGATTTTTCTGTAGTATCCTGTATGTCCCAATGTAGTGCATAACTGTCTTATTATTTGTTGAAGGCTGGAAAATGACTTCCTCAACATTATGGATTCCACCTGGTTGGGAGCTTAAAACAAATCCTTTTACGTTGAAAATGGGTGGGTCCGACTAGGGATAAAGGGACTAGTTTCCCATATAAAAAGAGTTTATATAACAAGAGAAATGAAATCAACACTAATAGGGTGATTTATTATAATGATAACATAAATTAAAACTAATCTAACTATTTCTTGGGATTGGAGTCTGATATATGATTAAGGCACAAGATTTCACAAGAATGAAATAATATATATCATTGCAGACTTAATGAATATAAGCTCATGAAAAACATTAATCAGATAAAATATCTCTAAGTTTCACGTCTAACAACATAGCATTCAATAAATTATATCAATAGTAATAAGAACATATATCACTTCAATGCTTTATCAGAATGAAACTAATAAAAATAATAATCTTGCTACAATCTCATAAACATAAAACAATTAATACACAGATAATAGTACCCGCCACATCATAGATTTAGATCTGAAAAGATAGCTTCAAAGGTTCAAACTTTCAATTAGATAACTTATGTTCAAATAGTAGTGTGAGTTCCAAAAGAAATATTCTCAAAATTATGGAACCCTTTCTAAATGCATGAAAGGGGTTTAAATACTAATTAATATTACAAAAATGGAAGACTTGTAAAATTAGTCGTCTAATATTACTCTAAACTATATAACTATAAACTAGGAAAATAAAATGCATAAGTTATAAAAGTGTATGATTGTTTCTTGGATTCATTGTCTAGCTAGTCCTTGAGCTGGAATGATTTGATCATGTGTTCAAGCTGGGGGGGATGAATTGGCTGCATTACCATATGGCCCTTGAATATTGCATCGTTGAGTGTCGGAAGAAGTTGAGTTGCTGCATTGGAGAGGCACCTCAATATTATCAATTGGTTATGAGGCTTTATCAACAAGTACAAGTAAATCTCCATGTTTTTATCTTGTCATATTTTCTATGTCAAGAGCTTTTCTATTTGATGTCTCTTGCCAGGATTGTTTTAGGAAACTAATTTATGGAAAAGTGTCTTTTGATGTTTCATGAATAAAATTGGCTTGTAGAAGAGAATATTTTATATATTCGAAGATGTTGGAGGATAATTTTTTTTTTTTTTTTTTTTTTTTTTTTTGCTCGGTTAGACTAATCCTACACCCACGGGTTTCGAACCGGTGACCTTGCAGAACAGAGTGCCTTAAGAGTGCACCCCATCACCAACTGCTCTACGCCTCGTGGGCTGATGTTGGAGGATAAATTATTAGCTCTGATAATAGTTAATTCAAAACTTTTCATTTCAATTTCCCAATCTCTAAATATTACATCTTTGATTGATTCTTCAAGACGGGGAATACTGGCCACTCTACCCTGTGTAATATATTGCCAATCAATATATTTTGATAGTTTTTCATCAATCTCTTCATAATAATTTCTCAGATTGGAAATCTGAGTAACTAACTGGTCACTAGTCTTGAATTGCTTCTAAATTTGATCATACTTCTCATAGAAAATTTCCTATTGAGTTTCCAGTAATTCTTCCAACTCAATTTCTTTCTTCTTTACTTCATTGATTTCAAGCTTCTCTTGGAGCTTTTCAATCTTCTACTACATTTGATGAATTACTTGATATTTTTCTTTAATTTCATTTTCTAGTTTGAGTTTGAGACCTTCAAACTGTTGTTGTAGAACATTAATTATTATCTGAAGCTCTTGCTCGATTATTTACATTTCATTAGAGAAAACTTGCTTCAGATGAGCAATTTTCTAGTCCTTTTCTAAAATCAATGATTCAACCTCCACTTCCTTGTCAATTGTTGCATTTACATAAGCACATGCAAATTGATATATTATATTAAGCTCTTTCCCTGGATATGATTGAGTTCCTTTCCAAAGTGTTATCCTCCTGTATTCTATAGATTATCTAGGTGACTATGGATTTTCCACAAGCAGCTAAAGATAACATTCCTTGCCCATCAACTATCTTTAGAAATCTCATTGCCTTCATTATCCTTTTAAATACTTTTTCATTATCTCTTAGTTTACCTTCTAAAAATCACTTTGCTACTCTTAAAATAATTAATTTTGGGCTTATTTCCCTCCTTTTCACTCTCTTTCTTGCCAAAAGCCTCATTCGATCATTTTCCCCACTAAAGGCCCCAATCAACTCGCTCCCTTCACTATTTTTCCTCATATACACTAAAACAACATAAAAAAACAAGTTTTTTACATTGTTTTAAGTTTAAATTTTAAAACCTATCGGGACCCTTTTTTTATATTTAAAAACTCTGTTTTTAATATAAAGGCCCGACCTTTGTGTTTTAAGCCCTCCTGCCTATGATAAAAGCCCTCATACGACCCCATCCCTTTCCTTTAAACAAAAAGTGCTTTCTCTTTTGTTATTTTCCACCGGGCCCACTCTTCATCGAAGCCTATCACCATATAACCATAACCCCATATATATTTTAAACCCCTGTGCTACACGACAAAAACTTGCAACGTCACATGGCACTCGAAACCCACCACTTCATCTGCCCACTTCTAGTAAAACTCCCAACCACCATAGATCTGATGGCTCCCATCGCATATCACAACATTATGTGCATCGGGGTTAACATTTTTAAAACACGCGATATAAGTGGTTTTACCATTGGTACCCTCTACCACACATCTCCCTCTGTATGGTATCACACGCCTCCACCTAAAACCATTACCTCCCTTTCATCTACGTGAAAACCACCTTCTCTGCTCCCGAAAACTGACTAACCATTTCCTGCCAAAATC
This sequence comes from Pinus albicaulis, assembly GCA_034641835.2. Classification (NCBI taxonomy): domain Eukaryota; kingdom Viridiplantae; phylum Streptophyta; class Pinopsida; order Pinales; family Pinaceae; genus Pinus; species Pinus albicaulis. The sequence continues at coordinate 1,344,571,692 of CM076579.1, forward strand.
TAATACCACTCTCCAAATCAAACTATCTAGAGCCCTGCGGCTCTACAACGAAGCATAAACTACCATTAACACCTCCACATCACTCCAAAAGCCCCATAAACCCAAAATAAATGTAGAAAATCCTCCCACACATATTTTAAAACTTACAGTTTGATTATTGTGAAGGTTTCATGGAAGAAATGCAAGGAATGACATTTTAAGGTCCCGAAATAGTTTTCAATGGAATTCCTGGGTGATGATCCAGTAAATCTATCCACTTAAGGACTAAGAATGCCAAATCAACAAATAGAATTGATGGGTCATGACCATCGATGCACACTCAAGCGCACCAAAGCAAACTCAAATGTTTTTAATACGGACAGAGACAAGCACAGGAAGGAAAAACAATTAAAATCTGTGACAGTAAAGACTAAAGGGTTAAATGATTAAGCCAAGGATTAAAGCAAAAATAAAAGGAATAGTCATAAACCAAAGTTAAAGTCAGAATCAAAGGAGAATTAAAGATAAAGCATATAGTTAAAGGATAAATCTAAGTTAAAAAGGCCTAAAACAAAGTTTAGAAGATAAAACAGAGGCATATCAACACATAGGCAGATTCAAGTGACTCAGATCAAAGTATTTACTTCTTCAAAGGACATATTTTTCCACCTACAACACATTTTCTTTCAATAAAATATCAACAGTTATTACAAACAGTCAGAGATATTTCTTATCTACCCAACAGTTATTGTAAAAGTTATTGAAAAATCCTTGAAAGTCAAATATCTCCCAAAGTTAGCTCAAAAGTTAAGCTAGGATTTATTATTTCAGAGAAACACTCTCAAATATTTTTCCTTAGGCCTTGCATGGTATCAAAGGTCAAAAAATCAGTTAATATATAATAAATAACATCTGAAACCCTAGCTTAGGATCACCTCCTCATTTTACAGATAAATACTGCTTGTATTATTCATTTTTAGTGTTGGTTGGTTGATTAGTTGACTAATTTTCTGTTCCTGAGCTAGTTGAGGATTGCTAGGCTAGATTTGAGAAAGCTCTGAGTTTCAGAGACCTATTTTACTAGAGTAATGTAATGGTTTTTAACATCAGTAATACAAGCATGTTCACAGGATTCTTGAGCTATGTTAATGGTGAAGTTTTTCTTCTTTATCAATGTTTTCCTTTTGTTTTCCATTCTTTCCATTATTGCTCTGATAAAAGAACATAAATTTTTGAGTAGGATATGTTGTCTTGGCATCCTATTTCTGTCTACATTCTTTATCTTATTGTTTTCCTCTACAAGGTATGATTCGAGAATTATTAGTTGCTCTCTGGTTCCACCTAGCCTATTGTCTTGGAAATGATTTAATAGATTCAAAACAAAGAAGTCTATGGTAAGCCTTGTCCGTTGGTGTAGCTTGAAATATTTTTTTTAAGGCCTTTCTTTGAAGTATGCTTAGTAGAGTCTAAACCAGGGAAGTCTATGGTATGCCCTGTCCTCTGGTTTGTCTCAAATTTTTTCTTTGAAGGTCTTTAGAGTGTTTAGTTAAAGGAGATAGGTTTAGCTTGCACTTTAGTTGCACTCATTGTTACCTTAAATGTTTTCCTTCTATGAAAGTCATTCTAGGATTGTTGGATTGTTGTCTTAAAGGTTTTCTTATTAAATTCTGGCCAAAGAATTCTATGGTATGCCATGTACTTTGGTTTGCCTCAAATAGTTACCTAAAAGTCTTTTCTTGTTGACGTAGATTTAGAAGATTCTTAACTAACTTTTAGATTTGTTGCCTTCACAACTTATTGTCATTTCATATGCCATCTAATCTAAGAGATCCACTTGATATAATTAGCTTTCCCTATGAAAACCTTTGTAGAGTTGATGAATAATTAAATCCTTTTATGAATCCATAGCCCAATGGATTAATGTTTCTTATGGTCTATCTATTCAGCCGAAACACCTTCAATTAATTACACCCTTTGATCTATCAACCTATCAATCAATAATTCAAACCAAAAAAGTCTTTAGAACTTCATAACTAGCCTAACATCATAGAAAAAAGTACAAAGACATATCATCTATAAACAATTACATAGAGAGATCCCTCTCTGAATCCAAGAAGGCTAGGTCCTAGGATTCCAAAGTGGTTTTGATGTGGTTCCCTAAAGCGTTTTTTCTTGCCAGTCTTGAAAATCATAGGGAGCCAACATAGTGGCGACCATACTTGGGATACTGAGTAATAAAATGAAAAATATAAACTCAAAAAACTCAAAAAACCTCATTTTTAACTTATATGAATCAAGTGTTAGCCAAGAATGGTACTTGGTTGCTGATTGTGGACAACATCTAGCCATAAAACAAGTAAAAATACTCCACCTAGTGACTCCACTATTTTTCCATAGATTCCAATGGGAAAACTTATTTTACCATCAAAACATCGAAAGAAACTAGTCAAGAATACTTTGTGGATCAAGTATTTCTTTCACAAATTGGTTTTTCCTTCAAGACTGTCATAAACTCCCAAACTTTCTAATTCTTGGGTCCAAGTATGGCTTCTAGAAGAATCTGTACCAAATCCCACCTTGACCCAAATCCTCCTGCAATAGTTGACAATCCTGAAATCATCCTTAGGAAGTCTCCTAGATCTAAAAACCCAGCTATTAGCAGACCAATCCACAAAGCAAGTTCCCTACCTGAGAACCTTAAATACTTGCAGAATATCCTATTTGACTCACCCCTAGAACAAATTTTCTATGACTAGATCTTAGAGTTGGATAAATAAAATAGTTTTAGATAAATCCACCTTACAAAAAAATTCTATTGTACTAACATCATCCCCCACTGCTCACCTTCCTCCCTTTAACCCTGTACCTCATTTTTTCAATCCTCCACTTTTCAACCCTCCATTGTTTCCCCAACCACATATCATGGCAACGTGGTATGCTCCACTAGTCCTACCTCAGCCTTTAGTTGCTCTACCACAAGATCCCTTTATATGATGCCAGTAGCTCTACTACTGCTCAAAAACATGTGGAAAAAATGAATGAATACTTTGAAAGACAAGAGATAGATTATGGAACTGTTAAACTTAGAATGTTTTCTCAAAGCCTAGGGGGAAATGCAAGAGAATGGTTTAAAGGCTTAAACCCTAATAGTATAAATTACCTCCTTGCTTTTCATCAACTGATCTTAAAAAAATGGGAAGTCAAGAAGAACCCTCTCTAAATCTTATCAGAATATGAAAACATTAAGAGAAATGTCGGAGAAGGTTTTCAAGAATACTACACTAGATTCAATAATGTATATAATTCCCTCCCTGTCCATATGAAACCTCCACAAGGTCTAGCTCTAATGAAATTTCCCGATGGATTTGATCTAGAAATGGCCTATCAATTAAGAGAAAGAGAACCCCTCACATTAGAAGACATGAAAATTGGAGCAGTAAGTGTAGAAGCCAATCTGATTACCAAGAGAGCTAGAATGAAAAATGAAAAAAGAGTCACATATAGGGAAGAAGTTGTACCCTCCACGTCTGATAAAAATATTGATAACTTGGTCAAAACCATGGAGAGGATGATGGAAAGGATGAATGTAAATGAGAGAGCTTATCCTAGAGAAAACCAAATAGCTCCTCAAAAAAGAAATCAAAATCAGACCCAAACCCAAAAATTTAGGAGAAACCCCCCTCAAATAAGACAAAGAGGTCATGATCAACAAATCATACATCCTTTCCAAGAAAAATATGTTGATGAGGATGAGGAGATAATTGAAGAAATAGAGTAAAAGAACATAAACTTGATGGGATTAAATAATGAGGATACTGTTTTCCTCACTGAGGAAGAAAAAGGCATGTTTTCCCCAACTCAATATGAGAAAGGCAGCCTAGAATCTGAAAATTAAAAAAAAGGCTTTGAAAATGCCATCATGGAAGTACAAAGGTAGTATGACCTTCGGAGCAAGAAAAACCAATACACTCCCAAAAGAAAGACCTCTTAAATTTCTGCTAGGAAGATCCCTGAAAACATTCCTAAAAAGACAGCAGAAAATGCAAACATAGTGGCTGAAAGTTCTGATAGGAATTAAAAAAAGAGAGTAGCCAACCTAGTCCCAAACACAGTTGTGACCAAAGTAGTACTAGAAACACAGCTAGTGCCCCTAATAAAATTGTTTTAATTGATGTTCCTAATAAAAACCAGCAAGCTGAAATTGCTACGAAAACAATGTCTGAAAAGGCTAATATGAACATTTCAGAAACTCAGACACCTTTCATTATAGAGAATGAAATTGCCAAGATTAAAATCTCTATCCCTCTTACTGAATTAGTCACTCAAGATGGATATAGATCCCAACTTTTGAAAGCTTTAAACAGAGGAGAAAATGTTGATTCTGTGAATTTAAATGATGACAAACCTAAACTTCTGTTTGGACCAGAAGTAGAAGGGAAATTTCAAGAGGGAGTTGTTCCTTCGTCAGTTTAAACATCCATGATAATATTCTCCATAATTCCATGTTAGAATTTGGTGCTTCACACAACCTTATGCCAAAGATGGTAATGGAAAGATTAGGCGCCCTTGAGATAAATAGACCTTACAAAGATTTATACTCTTTTGATTCTAGTAGAGTTAAATGTCTAGGCCTAATCAAAGATCTATGTGTCAAATTAGCACAAATACCAGCCAAGAGCCTAGTAATGGATATTGTAGTGGTTGATATTCCTCCTAAATATGGCATGCTCCTTTCAAGATCATGGGGTGCCAAACTCCAAGGTACCCTCCAAATGGACATGACCTATGCTACCATCCCTGTCTTTAGTCAACCAAGAAGACTATATAGGGAAACTCACATGAAATACATGGTTAGAAGTCAAGAAAATTCAAATAACTCCCCTCTTTATTCCATCCACACCGATCTTCATTCATTTATCCTCTACAATGATGAAAATGTTAATGAACAAGTAGAAAAAATTGAGAAAACTATTGTAGAAGAAGAGGAAAAAGAGGAGGAACAACCAAAACAATCTGTCCAAATAGAAAAATACCAACATAGGGTTGACCATGAAAAACAAAACAATGACAAGCATAGTGCAGACCCTAAAAAGCATCATAGCAAACAGCATAATTGCTACCACTATAAACAACATAATGCGGACCATAATGACCATAATGATGAATATGAAATTGAACCTCTTTGGAGTATGAGCTTTGATGGGTCTCGTAGAAAAATTGGTTCGGAAGGAGGAATATGGGTACATAAAAAAGAGAACAATCATGCAGAAGGTCACTCATACAAGCTAAAATTTCAATGCACAAATAACATAGATGAGTACAAGGCACTCCTCCTAGGGTTGAAATTACTAAGAAAACTAGGAGCCAAGAGGATAAATGTCCATGGAGATTCAAAACTAGTCATTAGGTAGATTAAGGGAGAATACATAGCCAAGCATCCAAGACTGAAAGCATATAGGGATGATGCTCTTGACCTCTTGAAAACATTCACAAAATATGACCTTACCTTTGTCCCCAGAAATAAAAAAATCCTTTCCAATGATCTAGCCTTTGCAGCCAACACATGTCAAAAACATTATCATAGCAGACAATACAAAGTCCAAGTCAAATATAAACCAGAAGTCCCAGATAACATAAAATATTAGCAAGTTTTTAAAGGAGGCAAACAGATAGAAGATTTCCTACAGTCCAGAAATGAGTTTGAAGTGCCAAGTTCACACTCAAAGTATGAAGAAGACTGCCCTACTAAGGAACATACTTACAAAGAAGAACCTCCTGATACCGTTGATATAAATATGTTAACAAAAGAGCACACACATAAAACAGAACTCTGCACTAATTTAGAAAAAGAAGACTTTGAATTGTTGTAGTCCAATGATCATAATTTTCCAGAAGGAGCTGGTTCCTCTAGAGGAACTGTTTGACTTTAATGATATTGCTAGGAAGCCAAAGATGGAACCCACTGAAACTAAAATAGAAGAATGTAATATAGGCAGTGAACAAAAACCCAAAATGATAAAACTATCCAAAACACTACCAGCTCATATAAAACAAAAATATCTTGAGCTCTTTAAATAGTTCACTGATATTTTTTCTTGGAGTTATGAAGATTTAAAGTCATATGATACAGAGATAATTAAACATAACATACCTTTCAAAGAAAACCAAAAGCCCTTTAAACAGAAATTGTGCAGAATAAATCTTGCAAAACTACCCTTGGTTGAAAAAGGAATTAATAAAATGTATGATGCTGGAATAATAGTCCCTCTGAGATACTCAGAATGGTTTACAAATATTGTATCAGTGAGGAAGAAAATAGGAGAAATTAGGTTATGCATAGAATTCAAAAATTTAAACAAAGCCTCCTTAAAGGAAAACTACCCTTTACCAAAAATGGATCACATATTACAAAGGGTAGTAGAGTCTAAAATAATTTCTTTACTAGATGGCTTTTCAGGATACAATCAGGTGCTGGTAAACCCATATGATCAACACAAGACTTCTTTCACTACACCCTAGGGCAACTTCATGTATGTTAAAATTCCATTTGGATTAATGAATATTGGTGCCACCTTTCAAAGAGCCATGGATATTGCTTTCTCAGAAGAGATAGGACACTTCATTGTGATTTACCTTGATGACATAACAATCTATTCAAAAACTGGTGAAGAACGCCTAGCTCACTTAAGAAAAGTCTTTGAAAAATGTAGAAAGTATGGTTTTTCTTTGAATCCAAAGAAAACTTTGTTTGGCCTTCAAGAAGGTAAGATTTTAGGCCACATCATATCTTAAGAAGGGATCTAGATAGACCCAAAAAGGATTGAAGGAATATTACAAATCATCCATCTAATAAATATCAAAGAGCTGCAATCTTTCATTGGAAAGATAAATTTCTTAAGAAGGTTCATTCAGGCGCACTGTGGCATCATTCGTTCGGGAGCACCGTGGCATCGTTCATTCGAGCATCTTTCCATTTTCTCCCTTGTGGCAACGTTCATTCGGGCGCACCGTGTCGCACTGTGTGAGGTCGCCCGACTGGGCACGGTTGGGTCGGGTCGTTTCGTTCGAGGGTTCCCATATCAGTTTTTCTAAGTTGTGACCGTCCGAGTGCCTTGTGCATGTTTGAGAAGCACGTTTACCGTTTGCTCCCTTGTGGCATAGTTCTGTCGGGCACGCCATGTAGCACCATGTGAGGTTGCTCGACCGGGTGCTTTCGGGTCGGACCGTTTCTTTTGAGGGTGCCCATATCAGTTTTTCTAAGTTGTGACCACCCGAGTGCCTTGTGCACGTTCGAGCGGCCCGTTTTCCGTTTGCTCCCATGTGGCATCGTCCGGTCGGGCGCACTGTGTCGTGCCATGTGAGGTCGCCTGACAGGGCGCGTTTGGGTCAACCCATTTCGTTCGAGGGTGCCCGTATCAGTTTTTATAAGTTGTGACCACTCGGGTGCCTTGTGCACGTTTGGGCAGCATGTTTGCCATTTGCTCCCTTGTGGCATCGTTCGGTCGGGTGCACCGTGTCGCGCCATGTGAGGTCGCCCGACCGGGAGTGTTCGGGTCGGGTTAGGCCATTTCATTCGAGAGCGCTCGTATCAATTTTGCTAAGTTGTGACCACCAGGGTGCCTTGTGCACGTTCGAGTGGCCCATTTTCCGTTTGCTCCATTGTGGCATCGTTCAGTCAGGCGCGCCGTGTCGCGCCGTGTGAGGTCGCCCGACCTAGCGCATTCACGTGGGGTCGAGCTGTTTCGTTCGAGGGATCCCATATCAGTTTTGCTAAGTTTTGATCACCTGGGTTCCTTGTGCACATTCGGGTGGCCTGTTTTCCATTTTCTCCCTTGTGGCATTGTTCGGTCGGGCGCGTCATGTCGCGCTGTGTGAGGTCGCCCGACCGGGCGCGTTCGAGTCGGGTTAGGCCATTTCGTTCGAGGTCGCCCATATCAGTTTTGCTAAGTTGTGACCACCTAGGTGCCTTGTGCACATTTGTGTGGCCCGTTTGCCGTTTGGTCCGTTGTGGCATCGTTTATTCAGGCACGCCGTGTCGCGCTATGTGAGGTCGCCCGACCGGGTGCGTTCAAGTCGGGTCGTTTTGTTCCAGGGTGCCCGTATTAGTTTTGTTAAGTTGTGACCGCCCGGGTGCCTTGTGCACATTCGGGCGGCCCATTTTCCATTTGCTCCCTTGTGGCATCATTTAGTCGGGCATGCCGTGTTGCGCTGTGTGAGGTCGCTCGACTAGGCGCAGTCAGGTCGGGTCGTTTCATTCGAGGGTGCCCGTATTAGTTTTGCTAAGTTGTGACCGCTCAGGTGCCTTGCGCACGTTCAAGTGGACAATTTTCCATTTTCTCCCTCGTGGCATCGTTCGGTCGAGCGTGCCGTGTTGCGCCATGTGAGGTCACCCGACCAGGCGCATTCGAGTCGGGTCATTTCATTCGAGGGTGCTTGTATCAGTTTTGCTAAGTTGTGAATGCCCGAGTGCCTTGTGCACGTTTGGGCGGCCCGTTTATCATTTGCTCCCTTGTGGCATCGTTCGGTCAGGCGCGCCGTGTGAGGTCATCTGACCGGGCGCGTTTGGGTCGAGCTGTTTCGTTCGAGGGTGCCTGTATCAGTTTTGTTAAGTTGTGACCATCTGGGTGCCTTATGCACATTCAGGCGGCCCATTTTCTGTTTGCTCCCTTAATGTGGCATCGTTCGGTCGCGCGCATCGTGTCGCACTGTGTGAGGGCTCCGGACCAAGCACATTCGGGTTGCACTGTTTCATTCGAGGGCGCCCGCATCAGTTTTGATAAGTTGTGACCACCTGGGTGCTCGTTTGGGTGGCCCGTTTGTCATTTTCTCCCTTGTGGCGTCATTTGGTCAGGCGTGCCGTGTTGCACTGTGTGAGGTAGCCCGACTGGGCGCATTCGGGTCAGGCCGTGCCATTTCGTTCGAGGGCGCCCGTATCAGTTTTTCTAAGTTGTGACCGCTCTGGTGCCTTGTGCACGTTCGGGTGGCCCATTTTCCATTTTCTCCCTTGTGGCATCATTCTCTCGGGTGCACCGTGTCGCACTGTGTGAGATTGCTTGACCGGGTGAGTTCGGGTCGGGACTTTTTGTTTGAGGGCACTCATATCAGTTTTGTTAAGTTGTGACTACCTGGGTGCCTCGTGCACATTCAGGTGGCCCATTTTCTATTTTCTCCCTTATGGCATCGTTCGGTCGGGTGCGTCGTGTCGTGATGTGTGAGGTCGCCCGACTAGGCGCGGTCAAGTCAGGTCGTTTTGTTCGAGGGTGCCCATATCAGTTTTTCTAAGTTGTGACCACCCGGGTGCCTTGTGCACGTTCGAGCAGCCCCTTTGTCGTTTTCTCCCTTGTGGCATCGTTCAGTCGGGCACGCCGTGTCGCGCCGTGTGAGGTCGCCCGATCGAGCGCGTTCGGGTTGGGTCGTTTCGTTTGAGGGTGCTCGTATTAGTTTTGCTATGTTGTGACCGCCAGGGTGCCTTATTAACCTTTGGGCAGCCCGTTTGCCATTTTCTCCCTTGTGGAATCGTTCAATCGGGTGCGCCATGTGAGATCATCTGACCGGGCACGTTTGGATCGATTCATTTCGTTCGAGGGCTTCCATATCAGTTTTGTTAAGTTGTGACCACCTGGGTGCCTTGTGCACATTCGAGCGGCTTGTTTGTCATTTTCTCCCTTAATGTGGCATCATTCAGTCGGGCGCGTCGTGTCGCGCCGTGTGAGGGCGCCTGACCAAGCACGTTCGGGTTGCGTTGTTTCTTTCGAGGGCCCCGGTATCAGTTTTGCTAAGTTGAGACCGCCCGGGTGCCTTGTGCACGTTTGGGCGACCCATTTTCCGTTTTCTCCCTTTTGGCATCATTCGGTCGAGTGCACCGTGTCGCGCTGTGTGAGGTCGCCCGACCGGGCACGTTCGGGTCAGGTCGGGTTGTTTCGTTTGAGGGCGCCCGTATCAGTTTTTCTAAGTTTTGACTGCCTGGGTGCCTTATGCACGTTCGGGTGGCCCGTTTTCCGTTTGCTCCCTTGTGGCATTGTTCATTCAGGCGCGCCGTGTTGCGCTATGTGAGGTCGCCCGACTGGACATGGTCGGGTCGGGCCATTTCGTTCGAGGGCGCCCGTATCAATTTTGCTAAGTTGTGACCACCTGGGTGCCTTATGCATGTTTGGGTGGCCCGTTTTCCATTTTCTCCCTTGTGGCATCGTTCGGTCAGGTGTGCCGTGTCACGCCATGTGAGGTCGCTCGACTGGGTGCGTTCAAGTCGGGTCGAGCCATTTCTTTCGAGGGTTCCCAATCAATTTTGCTAAGTTGTGACCGCCTGGGTGCCTTGTGCACATTCAAGTGGCCCATTTGCCATTCTTCGGACTTAAATTGTGTACAACACTGTGGCTAAGTTATAAAATGGAGATTGAACATACATTTGGTTTGATTGCAATAGACATTTTCATCAATAAATGTAAAGCAATGGCTAACAAATACTATAAATTAATAAATAAAAAAGACATGGAAAAAAGCTGCAACAATACTTACAAAATTGTTACATTGAAACGCAAAGAATAAGAAACTAATTTAACCCCTAACCCATTTAACCCCTAAACCATAAACCTCTAAACCCTTATCCCCTAACCTGTAAACCCTTAACCCCTAACCCATTTAACCCCCTAAACCCCTAGTAAACCCGTAACCCATTTAACCCCCTAAACCCTAAACCTACAAACCTTTAACCCCTAACCCCTTAAACCCTAAACTATTCAACCCTTAACCCTAACCCTTGAAGCCCTAATTCCCAACCCCTAACCCATCTAACCCCCTAAAACCTAACCCCATTAGCCCCTAACTTCTAACCCCTAAAATCCTTAACTGCTAAATCCCATAACCCCCTAAACCCCTAACCCATTTAACCCCTAAACCCTAAACCTATAACCCCTTAACCCCTATTAACCCATTAAACCCTAATTCCCAACCCCTAACCCATTTAACCCCCTAAACCATAAACCTCAAACCCGTAACTCATTTAACCCCTAAACCCTAAACCTCTAAACCATTAATCACTAACCCTTAAACCCTTAACCCCTAACCCATTTAACCCCATAAACCCCTAAAACCCTAACCCATTTAACCCCATAAACCCTAAACCTCTAAACCCTTAACCCCTAACCCCAAAAATCTAACCCCTAAACCCCCTAACCCCTTGATCTGCTAGGGTCGGTTACCTTGATATTAACGGTGGTGTATTCATACTCCTTCTGAATAACCAATGAAGGGTCAAGGAAATTGACCAATATGTTGTCAAGTGTTATCTTATCCATCTCTCGGGTAAGTTGCTTTTCGGCTAACTCCACTGCTTTTGATCTCAATTTTTCCAATTGCTTCCTTCTCTCATATGATACCCGAGCCTTTTCCTTTCTCTTCCCTTCTAATTCCGTAATAGTGTCATAGTGATGCCAGCCAACTTCTTTGGAAAGCCTTCCTAGCATAAAATACTTGTGACCTGGCTGAATCCTCAACACTTTCAGAGCATATGGATCCCCAATATCCCTCTCTCTCTCTCTACCCTCCAATCCTCTCACAGTTATATCCCTCCCTCTATCCTTCTTTCTACCCCCCTTCCATCTTTGTGCCACTATCTCCCTCTCTTACCATTCTCTACCTCTCTCACTTTTCTCCCTCTCTCTCTCTTAGCTGATCCATTCCTTCTCCCCTCTCTCCTTTAGTTTATCTCCATCTCTCCCTTGTGACTCCCCTTGTCTCACCACCTCTATCAATCTATGTCTTTATAATTATTCCTTCTCATATATATAGAGATTTAATATATATCATGACATATTGGGACCTACGATTGGGTTAATTCTGCCTTGTTGGCAAGGTTAAAATGGTTAATCTTCGATAGACAAAATTTAGATCAAATATTTCATCAAAAAGGGGGAACCATACCCTATATTCTTCCAGGCTATGCCTATCAGTCACTTGGCCTCTTCTTGCTCTCACATGAATGTAGTCTTGCTTGACTGGTATAGAAGAAGGTTTCACATTATCAACTATTTGTTTGGGACAACTTTTAGTTGTTTCAACATTGCTACATTCTAATTCAAGCTTATCCTTTAAACCATCTTATTCTTTTGTACTCGCTTCAACTTTGTAGTGCTTTCCATTTCTCTCAGTCACATATGTTTCCTTGGTCTGTTAAGGGACAAGGTCGAAAACATTAGGATGTTTTTGCAATAAACAAGGGTATTTCCAGGATACAGTCAGGTGGAGCAAGAGTATAAGAGCCAAATTTCTCATGATTTTGGGACACTCGAACTTAAGATTTTCTGGAGTAGTCATGAGGTGCAGTCTAGTTATTAAGACTTCATCAGATGGCCATTCTTCGGACTTAAATTGTGTGACAACACTGTGGCTGAGTTTGAAACTGGAGATTGAACATACATTTGGTTTTATTGCAATAGAAATTTTCATCAATAAATGTAAAGCAATGGCTAACAAATACTATAAATTAATAAATAAAGAAGACATGGAAACAAGCAACAATACTTACAAAATTGTTACATTGAGACGCAAAGAATAAGCAACTAATTTAACCCCTAACCCATTTAACCCCTAAACCATAAACCTCTAAGCTTCCGTTAACCCCTAACTCCTAAAACCTTAACCCCTAACCCATTTAACCCCCTAAACCCCTAGTAAACCCCTAACCCATTTAACCCCCTAAACCCTAAACGTATAAACCCTTAACCCCTAACCCCTTAAAACCTAAACCATTAAACCCTTAACCCTAACCCCTTAAACCCTAATTCTCAACCCCTAACCCATCTAACCCCCTAAAACCTAACCCCATTAGCCCCTAAATTATAACCCCTAAAATCCTTAACTGTTAAATCCCCTAACCCCCTAAACCCCTAACCCTTTTAACCCCCTAAACCCTAAACCTATAACCCCTTAACCCCTAACCCATTTAACCCCCTAAACCATAAACCTCTAAACCCATAACCCATTTAACCACTAAACCCTAAACCTCTAAACCCTTAACCACTAACCCTTAAACCCTTAACCCCTAACCCCTTAAACCCTATTTCCCAACTAGCCTAACCCACTTAACCCCCTATATACATAATACATAAATTATAAAGAATATATATATATATATATATATATATATATATATATATATATATATAAGAGATTAAAACTCCAAATATTTAAAATACAACCTAATTTAATAGTGTAAAGTTTAAAACTCCTTTTAATAAAGCATGATGATTTAGTAGGGTAGAAGGATTACTATATGCAAAAATCAGTCCATTATTTAATCATATAACTTTAATTGCTTCTTGTTACCCCCCCATAATTTTTTTGACAAGCAAATGGGGGGCTAAAATGTTTTCGCGCCTTCAAGGAATGCATTTCCCCTGAAAACACATCATCCTTGAAGCATCCTTGCGCCTTTTGTCCTTTGATAATATCCCCTCTATTGTTCCCAATTATTAAGCCTCTCTGATTGTGAAGAAATTCCTAAAGGCCTCCTTTTCCCTCTTATATCATCCCTTCTAAACCTCTAATTTCATCCCCTTTTCTTCCCTTCAATTTCCCTTCTAACCCTCTAAATCCTCCCGAAATCCCCTTTAAGTTCTACCCCTATCCCTTGTTCGTTCTAAGTCACCCTTATTCCCTCTATCGTTACTCTTCCCTGGCCTTAAAATGCATTAAAATGGGCCAAAACCCACTCCCCACTTTATAATAGGGCTCAGCCCCTTTCCGCTAGCCCCTTTAGCTATTTCCCCATGTAACCGAGCGCTATGACTAAACGCTGCCCCTTAAGGCGCTAATCGCAAACCACAAATCGCATGTTCCATTGTGAATGTTCCGATCATCCATCGCAAATATTTGTGATGCGATTGATCACGTCGCAAATATTTGCGATGCAATTGATCGCGCCACCGCCCGATCGCAAATCCCTCTGATCATCGCATCGCAGCTCCGCTTCGATCCACCCGATCGCATAATCGCAACTTCTGTTCTCCCGATGTGATTACCCCGGGTCCCACATCCGTGGCTCCACTTCATTTTTTTTCCCTATTTTTCTTTGTAATTCGCTCAAGTGAAGACCTTTGGGCCTTTACACTATAACTCTTCCTTCCGCCACTTTCCACTGTTTCTCCACTGCTCTGCCAACATTTTCTCCGCCATCACTTCCCGGTTTATAACAGATGTATTCTATCATGCAGACCAGTAGAAGAGATCCAAAGGGGGTTAATGCCTGTTATTGACATAATTAATGTTTAACCGCGCATTCAAAGGAAAGGGCGTAGTTTGAAGATTTAAGCACACTGTCAAAGTCTTATCTGTGTTAATATCAGCAAAGTACTCTTCTCTAGACAGGACACCTTCCTACAAGAAACCTCCATGCCTCCTCGATCCCTTAAGCGCAGGTTGCAGACAGAAGCTTCTTTAAGAGTGTCTGGGCAGCAGTTATTGAAGCATGGAGAGACCTTGCAGACTATCACCCAGTGCATTTATTCCAGAAGGCTAGCGCAGATACCAAACACCAGAAAGGACTCCAAAGAACATATCAGAGGTCAATCTTGACCTGAAAGAGACTCCCCAGACAGATTACAGAGTACATGCAGCGCTGCAGAAAGCCATTCAGGAGTATGGGCATGAAACCTTCCACCATCCTGTCTTAATGAGATCCATTTAATTTTTCATCTACTTCTGTTTTTCTTTTCTTCTATAAGAATTCCAAAGAACATAGGTAAAGGGGTGGTTTGGCTGCTGCCGTTGTAGTTAGAGGGTTCATTCTAACTGATAGAACAGTCATAGGAGGGAGTAGCAGAGTAGTTGTATGTAGTAGGCTGGGAGGAGAAGTCTGGACTGTATTAGCCATTGAGCTCAGTGTATATGACTGGTTTTGCATCATTAATCAAGCACATTTCATAGGATCCTGGTCTATTACTATTGGTGATGTTTTTCTAACTTTGTTTATTACATTTACATACTGTTTCATCTTCTTCTAGGCTTGCATCAGAAATATGGCATAGGATTTACCCTTGTTAGGTACCCCATGTCTCTGCTCTCCTTGCCTTCAATGTTTTCTGCTGTATGTGTTATCTAAGGGTTGATTTCAGTTAATTTAACCAGTGTAGTGGATGTTATTTCCTACTCTCTAATGTATGAATTAAATGAATCTATCTTTAGATGTTCTTGTTGGATTTAAGCTGGAAGATTTGGGAACACTGGGGATTAGAGTTAGCCTGGTCCACTAGGATCCTTGTGCAACCAGCTGGCTATTCTAAGATCTCTTTGTTAAACTCATCTCTGTTTTCGTTTGGAGCATGCTAAAGATGACCTAGAGTTAAATGACCTCTGGTCCGATCTATAAGCTACCCCTTCGTCCCTTCTTTGAGAGCTACCTTAGAGTATGTCCAAGTAGGTCTGGAGTTAAATGACCTCTGACCTGATCTATAGACAGAAATTGGTTTGCTTTCCTTCTCTCACTTTCTTTCCTTAATGTTCCATCCCATCATCTATCTAAAAATATCCTTTAGTGTAGATGACTTTCCCTCTGAAAGCCTTGGCTATTTTTTGCAAGTAATTTTCCTTTCATGACTCCATAGCCCAATGGATGGCACTTTCTTGACCTATCCCCTTTGTTGAAGCATCCCGTTGTTTTGTCCTTTTCCTCCCATTACTTTCTCAGTCCATGATCTCATGACCAACCCAGCAACCAACCAACCAAATCATTTTAAAACCCCCTTTGTGCTTCATAACTAGCCTAATACCTCATTTTGAGCTCCAAAGATATGTATCATTCTTTGTTTATGGAGAGATACCTCTCCGGATCCAGGAGGGCTAGATCCTAGGATCCCAAAGTGGTTCTGATGTTGTCTCATCTTTTGGTCTTGCCAATCTAGCCAAAACATGGGAACCCCAACATAATGGCGACTCCGCTGGGGAATGAGTGCATTTCATCTTAAGCATTCTTAGGCACTCAATAGTCCCAAGATCTCTGGTTAGATTGGCATTCAATTGCTGATGGTGGACATAATCTTGTTTCGAACACTCATATACATCCACCTGGCAACTCCACACTCCCTATGATCCAAAGACCAAATGAATCCACTGGTGGAGAACTCTGAACTGGTTGAGAAGAAACAATAGCCTTCTTTGCATAAATATGGATCCAAACATGGACAGGGATACAAAGTATGATGCTTTGTATGATCAATTATGTGAAATAACATAAATGTTTGGAAAGGTGCTGGAGATGTATATGGATAATCATAATGCAAATGAGGATTATTTAGAATAGCTCATGCATCTCCCAGAACAAGAGCAAACTCAAGACCTAGAAGTTGAGCAAGACATGTATGATGCTCAAGAATCTCTAGGAGACGAAGAGGTAAGTGATCAGGAACTACCTGATTGCGCACCTGTGCCTTGTATCACGCTGAGTAGAGAATATCAGGACCTAGTAGCGAAAGCTAATAGGGAACATTGCCTTGAGTAAGCAAGAGACCACGCAGAAGAGGTAGCATCTGATGAGGAGGAAGAGGCTCAAGAAAATATCCAGCCTCCAAATCAGTTGATACAAGAGAAAGAGGACTGCTGCTCTTCTATTCATGATGGGAGGGAAACCCCTCTTTTGACAAAAGAAGAGATTGATCAGATATTAAACCAGCAGTCCACCTCAGAAGTCTTTTATGGAACACACACTCTTGCCCCTTTGTCTTATGATTTTGATGACATAGATCTAGAAGATTCCTCTGTGGATCAAGATGAAGAAAGACCTACTGAAAATCCAGAAGGTTTGGGGGGTGACATTACTTACAGTTATGATTTTCCTACTTATGATCTGTTTGATGATGAGTGTTTTCAAAGGAAAGCTGAGCTTTCAGGGCCATCATCTATAGATCCATGGGAGGAAGATCAGCACCAGTGATTTCAGAGAAGTGATGAAACCGATCAGCCTGTCTACGATACTGATGGAGAAAGCTACGACAGTATGGTAACAGATGAAGATTCTATGAATCTTCATTCTGCTTTACCACAAAGCATCAGTATGTCTGGTAGCCAACAACCGTCTTTTTCAGAAGATGAGGAGGAAAGCGAAGAAGAATTTCGTGAGCAGGATGAAAGCAAAGAGCCTTCCCTCGAAAAGGAGGAGGTAACAGAAGATATCCCCACTCATGAATGTGAAGATCTTTTCACAGAGCTCAATCCAGCAACGCGAAACATATCAGAGCCCCAGGAGGACAACACTGCCATATATGATGAGTCCTCCAGTTCAGAAAATGAAGAAGATGAGGGACTTTATCTTTCTCAAGAGAGTCTTATTCTCCATCCAGTGGAAGAAGAAGAAATCCTGGTTGAAGCCTACCTACCATATATTCATAACCAGGTATCATTTCATGATCCTTATGTACATTTCCTGCACACATTTGAAGAAGGATCAAGGGTCTTTTTGAGCAGCATGTTGCAAATAGAAAGAATTTTTTTCAAAGCTGTTATTGAACAAAAAGAGTGGGAGCTGCCCTGCCTATCCAGCCTGCTTAAGGAGTTGAGAAAGAGGGACCAGTCATGGGATCATTTGATGGACTGGTTGCATTGGAAGACAATGTTTGTAAGCTAGACTTGTAAATGTTTCAATTAGAGTAGGGTAGGTAGGAAAATCTCAATAAAGCTCAGTGTGTGAGCATGTAGTCAGTTGTTTTAATTTCTGCAAAGTCCAACAAGTCAGACAGTATAATCCTGGCTTGACTGTTTTTCAATTTCTGTCTTAGAATGTAGAGAAGAAATCTGCTAGAAAATTTAATCCTAGCAGATATCATATTAGGTAGAGAAGCTATGAGGCCAACAGTCTAATCTGGTCTCATGGAGTAATAAGGGTAGAAGTAGAATATGTTTATTTTCCTATTTGTAAAAATTGATGATGTAAAGGGTCTGCAAGTCCAAATGCACCCAAGAAGAAAAATGTTAGGACTATAGTGTGGGTAGGTAGTTCTTTAGGAGAATTTTTACCGCTGATATGATGTCTTCATGATTTGTGGCAGCTGATCAAAGAAATAAATGAATGAGTCAAGCACTCGGCATCTGGCCTACACCAAAGATCAACTTCTAAATTCTTGACTCCTTTAAGAAGAAGCCATCCCCATGTGGAGCCGCTATTAGCCCCCCATAAATTTTTTGAGAAGCAAATGGGGGGCTAAAATGTTTTCGAGCCTTCAAGGAATGCATTTCCCCTGAAAACACATCATCCTTGAAGCCTCCTTGCGCATTTTGTCCTTTGATAATATCCCCTCTGCTGTTCCCAGTTATTAAGCCTATTTGATTGTGAATAAATTCCCAAATGCCTCCTTTTCCCTCTTATATCATCCCTTCTAAACCTCTGATTTCATCCCCTTGTATTCCCTTCAATTTCCCTTCTAACCCTCTAAATCCTCTCGAAATCCCTTTAAGTTCTACCCCTATCCCTTGTTCGGTCTAATTCACTCTTATTCCCTCTATCGTTACTCTTCCTTGGCCTTAAAATGCATTAAAATGGGCCAAAACCCACTCCCCACTTTATAATAGGGCTCAACCCCTTTCCGCTAGCCCCTTTAGCTATTTCCCCATGTAACCGAGCGCTATGACTGAACGCTACCCCTTAAGGTGCTAATCGCAAACCGCAAATCACATGTTATTCCCTCTATCGTTACTCTTCCTTGGCCTTAAAATGCATTAAAATGGGCCAAAAACCACTCCCCACTTTATAATAGGGCTCAGCCCCTTTCCGCTAGCCCCTTTAGCTATTTCCCTATGTAATCGAGCACTATGACTGAACGCTACCACTTGTGAATGTTCCAATCATCCATCGCAAATATTT
The DNA here is from genome assembly GCA_034641835.2 of Pinus albicaulis. NCBI lineage: Eukaryota > Viridiplantae > Streptophyta > Pinopsida > Pinales > Pinaceae > Pinus > Pinus albicaulis. The sequence continues at coordinate 1,344,590,518 of CM076579.1, forward strand.
GCGATGTGATTGATCGCGCCACCAACCGATCGCAAATCCCTCTGATCATCGCATTGCAACTCCCTCCGATAATTGCGTCGCAGCTCCACTCCGATCTTCCTGATCACATAATCGAAACTTCTGTTCTCCCGATGTGATTAACGCGGGTCCCACATCCGCGGCTCCACTTCATTGTTTTTTCCTGTTTTTCTTTGTAATTCACTCAAGTGAAGACCTTTGGGCCTTTACACTATAACTCTTCCTTCCGCCACTTTCCACTGTTTCTCCACTGCTCTGCCATCATTTTCTCCACCATCACTGCCTGGTTTATAACATATGTATTCTATCATGCAAACCAGCAGAAGAGATCCAAAGGGGGTTAATGCATGTTATTGACATAATTAATGTTTAACCCCGCATTCAAAGGAAAGGGTGCAGTTTGAAGATTTAAGCACACTGTCAAAGTCTTGTCTTTGTTAATATCAGCAAAGTACTCTTCTCCAGACATGACACCTTCCTACAAGAAACCTCCATGCCTCCTCGAGCCCTTAAACGCAGGTTGCAGACAGAAGCTTCTTTAAGAGTGTCTGGACAACAGTTATTGAAGCATGGAGAGACCTTGCAGACTGTCACCCAGTGCATTTATTCCAGAAGGCTAGAGTAGATACCAAACACCAGAAAGGACTCCAAAGAACAATCAGAGGTCAATATCGACCTGACAGAGACTCCCCAGACAGATTAAACAGTACCTGCAGCGCTGCAGAAAGCCATTAAGCAGTATGGGCGTGAAACCTTCCACCATTCTGTCTTAATGAGATCCATTTAATTGTTCATCTACTTCTTTTTTTCTTTTCTTCTATAAGAATTCCAAAGAACATAGGTAAAGGGGTGGTTCGGCTGCTGCCATTGTAGTTATAGGGTTCATTCTGACTGATAGAACAGTCATAGGAGGGAGTAGAAGAGTAGTTGTATGTAGTAGGCTGGGAGGAGAAGTCTGGACTGTATTAGCCATTGAGCTCAGTGTATATGACTGGCTTTTCATCATTAATCAAGCACATTTCACAGGATCCTGGTCTATTACTATTGGTGATGTTTTTCTAACTCTGTTTATTACATTTACATACTGTTTCATCTTCTTCTGGGCTTGCATCAGAAATATGGCATAGGATTTACCCTTGTTAGGTACCCCATGTCTCTGCTCTCCTTGCCTTCAATGTTTTCTACTGTATGTGTTATCTAAGGGTTGATTTCAGTTAATTTAACCAGTGTAGTGGATGTTATTGCCTGCTCTCAGATGTATGAATTAAATGAATATGTCTTTAGATGTTCTTGTTGGGTTTAAGCTGGACGATTTGGGAACACTGGGGATTAGAGTTAGCCCGGTCCACTAGGATCCTTGTGCAACTAGCTGGCCCTTCTAAGATCTCTTTGTTAAACTCATCTCTGTTTTCCTTCGGAGCATGCTAAAGCTGACCTGGAGTTAAATGACCTCTGGTTCGATCTATAAGCTACCCCTTCGTCCCTTCTTTGAGAGCTTCCTTAGAGTATTTCCAAGCAGGTCTGGAGTTAAATGACCTCTGACCTAATCTATAGACAAAAATTGGGTTGCTTTCCTTCTCTCACTTTCTTTCCTTAATGTTCCATCCCATCTTCTATCTAAAAAGATCCTTTAGTGTAGATGACTTTCCCTCTAAAAGCCTTGGCTAGTTGTTGCAAGTAATTATCCTTTCATGACTCCATAGCCCAATGGATGGCACTTTCTTGACCTATCCCCTTTGTTGAAGCATCTTGTTGTTTTGTCCTTTTCCTCTCATTACTTTCTCAGTCCATGATCTCATGAAAAACCCAGCAACCAACCAACCAAATCATTTTAAAACCCCCTTTGTGCATCATAACTAGCCTAATACCTCATTTTGAGCTCCAAAGATATGCATCATTCTTTGTTTATGGAGAGATCCCTCTCCGGATCCAGGAGGGATAGATCCTAGGATCCCAAAGCGGTTCTGATGTTGTCTCATATTTTGGTCTTGCCAATCTCGCCAAAACATGGGAACCCCAACACTTCTCAAAAATATATGTTTTATTTTTTTATTGTAAATATTTTTAAACAATCAAAATAAACAAACATTTAATTATTTAGAAATTATTTTAATTATTTAAAATGATTATAATTATTAAAAAATATTTATTTTTAAATTAATTTGAGCGGCTTAAAAAAAAACACACGTGTTTCATTTCAAAATGTCAAAATTTTTGAAATATCAAAAGTTTTAATTTCCCTCATTCATTTCCCTTTGGTTGCATGGTTTTTCCAGGGGAGGGAGGATCTGATCCAAATCTGAGTTGGGTCGATAGAAAAAATGCCAGAGATCCTTCACATTTAGGGGAGTCAATGTGCCAGCCATATCGGATCCAAGTTTTGGGAAGTGGTCTATGAAGAACACAGGATGGATCCTACTGAGAGATATCAGGTCACTTCAGATCTACAGCTTGAAAGGGTTATGGATAGGTCTTCAGACCTGCTAACTTCGTTTTTTGCCAATCTGGGGTTGGAGAAATAACTGGGCCAAGGGGGATTACATGGAAGGAGCCGATCTCATTGATTTTGTGCTTGATGTCATTAGGAAAGAGACTGAGAACTGTGATTGCCTACAAGATATGTGTCTTTTTTAGATTCGAATCCTTGACCTTGTGTTTTTGAAATGTAGGATTTCATTTGCTAAAATGATGTGGGTTTTTGTTATGTACAGGGTTTTTGTTGTGTGGGTTTTTTTTGTGTACAGGGTTTCATAAAAAGTCCCAATCTGAAGCCGCAGAGTGTTTTCATCTGTGTCTATGCAAGTCCCAATCTCAAGCCACAGAGGTATGATCTCGTTCATGCTTTATGTTTTTATTTTTTAATTCATGAAGTAAACTATTGAATTGCTTCACATAATCAGTTGGAAGTAAACTCTAACCTAGATACAATCATGTCCTCTGATCTAGAAAAAATCATCTCCTTTGATCCATAAACGACTCAATATGCAGAAGATCAATCCCCAGAAATGCCAATAGTGCCACAGTTTGTATCACTGACCGAGGAACAACAAACTTTATTAAGCAAGGAGGCATTCACTCTTGTAATTGAAACCTACAGGCAAACTGATGGTGCAGGGGTCAGGGATTTGAGATGTTCACTGCTTGCACGATTGATTGCTCAGGTATATTCTCATAATTTTTTTTATCAATAGTCTGTATGAACTGCTTTAGAGATACTGGAATATGACTTTGCCTCATCATCAATGTTTGGCTTTAATGATTACATTCTGAACTTTGAAAAGCCTCTTTATAAAGGTAGTTTGCTTACGAAAACACTAATACGGTAATACCTCCTCTACAAATGAAAAGTGATTCTTCAACAAATTAGTGTCTACACTAAATCCTTGTATGAAAGATTCTTACTGAAGTGCCTTCTTGCACCATTACTGATTCTAACACCTCATTCAAAATAATGTCACCTTATTATATGACATCTGCAACCAACCACCTTTCATCATCAATCCCAGATTGTATGGTTGTTGTTACATTGACTGCATGATCATGAGAGAAATTTTCAAATTCCATTCTAATAAGGCTTAAAAGCTAGAAAACTTGAAAGACAAATTCCTTAAAAATACTCTTACCATATTACCTATTCATATTGCAGACCTTTTGCTTTAGATATTCTCTTCTGGCCTTACCCCCGGTGAAGTTTCTTAAATCAATCATCTTTATAAATATGATGATCGAAATGAATCAATTAATTGCGAGACTATCATGCTGGGATACACCATGTTCAAGCTCTTTGCCAAAAGAGAAGACAAATTCATCTCCATATGGGCAGAGAGGAAGAAATTGCAAGTTTAAGTTTTAGTCATTACAAATGGAATCACCACACTTTTGACTATTTTTCAATCCTCCCAAATGCTATTGAGGAAGCAAAAGTAAGTATATTGTTCATCCATGGACACCTCTTAAGCCTTTCATATAGTTGGAAGAAACCTACTATTTGAAAGGCTGAAGGTATACCTCTCCTATGCTTGGCGATCTCAATCATTATGACCCTATATGAGATTAAAATGATCATCTCTGGGGTCTATTATATATATTAACATAGTAGTCAAGCAAGGGTGTCGACTGCCTCACATTCTTTGGACTTCATATTTATGGATGAGAGTTTCTCATTTCAAAATCAATGGGTGGTAAAGGTGGAGGCCCTCTATGGGATCTCCATTTCACTATTTTTTGACAAAACTATCCTTATATTTCACGAATCCAAAAAAGAAGGTACATTTTGAGCTCATTCTGGGATGAACATGGTCTTCAAGTCCACATTGAAAACACAAAAGCATGTAAGTAATCTCACCTTCTTTTCAAGGATAGCAGGTAGAAATGGTGACATCCTAGTCTTTCCTTTAAATGCTATTATTTGGTTCATCTTTTAACTTGTTTTCAACATTTGTATCAATGTTGAACAGAGGATTGAAACATTAACAACCTTGGAGAGACGATGTTTCCCACTTCAGTTTTAGGATATTCAGGCTAAGTTCTGGTTTCTTGATACCATGGTGATTCATTCTCTCCTTGTTTGCAAGGTTTGGAGTTTGGAGCCCATACCTACAAAAAACAAGTCACGACTCAATTGAGAGAGGTTACTCATTTCTATTCTCTCATTTATGGGAAACACTGTTGTAATATGGCCTACTTAAATTGCAAGGACATTGCCTTTTCCTCGTGAAATCATCCTCCATATCCTGAAGGTTGAAATAGAATATGGAAACATACACTGCTTCATTTTTCTTTTATTATTTTTGTAGGACATTAATAAACCATTTAAAATCTGAGGCTTCTCACTTGGTTAACAACTCTAAGGTACTGAGAGATACGTTGCTGAATGAGGATGCCAAATTGTTAGACCATGCATCTTATTCTGATTTTATTTTCCTTAAGGAAAAGGATATAAATTTCATTGCGTATGCCCTTCCATTTTCATTTTTCTTTTTGCTGGTGAGTAAATAATTCTGTATATATAAGAAATATTTTTGCAAAAGTAGGGATCTAGATAGAAATTTCCACTCCAAGGAAAATCCTTTAGGCACACTCAGTGTCCTAATTTTTCTTTTTATATTTTCTATCAGAGGATATTTTCTCCAATATGATAGTAATTTGAAGTATTTTCATAATACTTTGTTACATGACTTTCATTTTCTTCTTGCAGAATTTCTAGAAATGAATGGATATCTTGTGGACTGTTGTAAACAAATTTAGTTCTACTACCATGCTCAAGAGAATTTAATGTTTGTCATTATTGGAGGACAGAGATATACCATAAGAGCTCGGTTCTGTGTTGTAGCCTTTTATTAAGACTTGAATCAGTTAAACCCTCGGACCTATTGCAATCCTATATTGAGGCTTGGTTCTATTAAATCCACCATACTTTGGACCTCTTCATTGCAGTCTCAGGCCAGGGATATAGCTACAGTATTTTGACATATTTTATGCGGTGAAAATCTATTAAAATCTTAGATTATCTCCTATTTACTGATGCTTGGACAAAAATTTCGAATTATATAAGTCACCTAGTTTTATTTATGAGCTCAATGTTAAGTTACAAGACAGTGATAAGACTCAGTGACTTATGTTTATTATACCAATCTAGCTTGTAAAGTATTGTCAATCCTAGAGACAACCTTGAGTTTCAAAAGACCAGTGCCTAGGACATCTTATGCAGTAAGGAGCGTGAGGTATAATTCAAGGCTTTTGACAGCATGAGGCTCTTTACTACTTCGACTTTCACAAGAGGATGTGATATAAATGGAAACATAATATTCTTAGAGTCAGCAAAATTACAAGAGGCTGCAGAGGCGAGGAGTGAGTCCTTAATATAGATGCATCAGACAGCTCAAAGACAACTTTCTTTAAGGAGGGATGGATTCTAAAATGCTTTACAGAGATTTTAAAAATCAGATGAAGATTGCTGCGTAGAAAATACAGAAGAATATTAACTACTAATGAGAGGGAACTCCATAAACATATTTAAACATGAGATGGGCTAAAAAGATAAGAATCCATACATGTCAATTGTTTTAAAAGAATGACATCTCACAGTATTTAATATAGAGGAATAATGAGTGAAGTGAAAAGTGAAACATCATAACATGCCTGAGCTATATTTAAAGCGCTTGACAAGCTCAGTATAAGTATCAATGGTGATAAATTTATACCAAAAGCTAGTGAGCCACTCGCATTCTAGAACATGATATAAGGAAATGGAATCAGAGAAATAAACAGTAAAATATATCACATAAGACAGAGTTACACACTATAGAACACTTAGACCAGAATCCTCACATAAAGTAAAACTTCTTCTTGCTGAGACCCAATAGGCTCTTCGCATTTCTATTAAGATTTTCACAACAAGCATACAACAATTCTTACACAGCAAAATTATTTTGAAAATCTGGAACCTGTTTTTCTCTTACAATCTTGCTTATATAGAAACCTCCATACATGAGTGAGAAGATATTTTTTTGAAAAATATCTTCTTTGCATGCCAAAAATTTGTTAAAGGTACTTATCAAAATAATCAAAACTTATGATGAGGAATAAAGGCCTCTCATCATTTGTAGTTAGCCACTCGGCCGTTTTGAAACAAACTATAAAACAAACGTCTAGGCAAAAAGTAAAATAGTGGGGTGAAATATAAATTCCACCTGAAACTTGAAAATAACTAACTAAAGTAAAAGTAAAAAGGCCACTAGGGCCAAATCATGAATTAATAGTGCTTCATTGACGATAAGGGGTCGAGGCGGTTGCTGACACTGGTAGTGGAACATTTACGGACGAGCTGGCGATCTGGCTGGCAAACTGGGTGCACCTCTGCTGACTGTCCGCTGAAGGTTCAGGCGTGGCTGCGAATCCTTCCACCTTGATGAAGGCCTTGGTGATATCATTTAGACTTGCCTCAGTGGGGATATTATGTTTTATCAGATGAAGAATAATGAATTCTGGGCGGAGCGCTGAGACAATTGTTTCTTCTTTTAACCGAGCGGTTTTATCTGACAAGATGTTCATTCGGTCCCTTTCTTCCTAGAGTCGTGCTTCATATTTTTGTAATGATCGTAGCATGGAAGGAGTGGTAGGGTCCCAGCATGACGGAAGTCCTACCATGGTGATTGTTGTGGATCATCTGCATATCCTTTTCTATTTCATTTTCAAAATCGAAAAATAAAAAAAATTTGAAATTTCAAAAAGCATATGCTATAGTATAATGTTTTTATATTGTATCATTAAAAAAATGAAATGTTTCTACGAGCTCGCTGCATATTAAAGTTATCATTAAGCTCTATTTGAATGCATGTATACTTCGTGTTTAAGTTTCGAGCAACTCTCCGAGCGGGAATAGTGATCGTCGAAGATTGAGACCGGACGAGTCAATGCAGAGGCGCAAAGAGTTCGTTAATTATCTAATGCAATGCCCCCGCAGTTGACTATTTTGACCGCGGGTGAGCCGTGATCAACGGCTTGGATTCATTGCGGGGGGTGCAAGTCGAATTTCACCACCGTACTCTAGGAGCCCGACGGTGATGTTATAAAGCGAGGTGGAAGACAACTGTACTCCACGTCAGCGGCATTACCCGTCATTACAGGCATTTAATATGGCTTTGCACAGTTGTTAAAAGTTTTGTTTTATCCCGTTTTCAAATTACCTACTGTCATTTTCCCCTTTCGATCTGTATTACTGCCACCTTTCCATTCACCATCTGTTGTCCGTTAAGCCATGGCAAAACGAGTCTCACTATCTGGTACTACAAACCTCAATTCCCTCATGAACAGTGAAAAATACGTCCAGGATACCACGTCTTCTGTAAACCATTGCTTATTGTATCATCAAGTGACCCTAAACGCTGATAAATCCCCAGTTTTTTCCGCCATGAAGAAATCCGGTGTCTTGTCCGCCTGTATCCCAAAAGCCCATTTCTTTCCTGAATTTATCTTGTGGCTAGTTTCTTCAATGTATCCTAGTAAGTGCTTCATAATGAATTCGTAGGGAGAAAACGTTCTGCAGGTGTCGACGTAGTTAATTCGCCAAGCACTGTGCTTTCTTGAAAACGAGTCACCACTGCAATTCTCTGAAGATTCATTGGCGCGTTATTTTGAGAACCTTTCAGGTGAAGAATTTGATCAATGTATGTCCCATTTGAGATCAAATTCAAAGGAATTTCATAGATTTTATCAATTCCAAGTCAGATGAGGAATTGGAAAATATTGAGATACAAGATAGATATTTTTATGCTCAAGAGGTGAATAAAATGATAATCAAGAATGATCTTCGGAAGGTTGCAGAGAAGAGGCTACTAGGAATTAAAGAGACAGTAAAGAATTTTGATATATCATTTGATAAATTGACAAGAACAGGTTTACCTTCCTGTTGGACAGAGAAAGGAAATATTATGTCATGGAAGTTTTATGAAGATTTGTTAGTATTGGAAAAAAGCAAGGTGGATAACAAACATGAAAAGACACAGATTTTAAAATGAGAAACAATGTTTAACTTCTTGCAGAGACATTTCAATTTGCTATGGATGGTGAAGACTCTCTTCATAGAAATACCTACCCACAGCCAAGCTATTGCATTCATGTTGGAGTATCATAGTTTCAAGAATGCCCCGATAACCCAAAGTGAGCTATGGAAAAAATGCAAAACATTCTCAATGGCCACAGCGAAAGGGATCCCAATGTCTCAACCAAGAGTAGCAGTTGATTCAGAAACTGCGTCAGAATCGGCTTTCCTTATAGATTAGAAGTTTTAAAATTCACACTATGTTATTTTCTTAAAATCATGCAAATTGTAATAGGACCCTTCAAGGCATGTACCTCCGTAACTACCAGTAGTTTAAGCAGTTAGAATTAGTTTAAGTAGTTGGAATTAGTTTCATCAGGAGAAATTGTTTTGTGACTTTGTATTTAAAGGAAATTTTGAGAAAGAAAGAGGTTCTGAGTTTTGAACCTTGAAGCTAAATTTTGTACTGAAGAATAGAAAATCAATAAAAGAAGTATGCAAGTTTCCATCATTTTGTTTATACTGAAAAGTTATCTAGTTTACACTATGTTTCCATATCTGTGAATAAAATGGAGTAATTTGAGCTGTGGGTCTCTTTATACATGTGTATTTAAGAGTTATACAAACCTTACTGTGCACTCCTCTGTTTTAACTTTATCTTTCCCTATTTCTTCAGGGTTTTATTATGATAGATTATGTTTTAGACAACATATCAGATTGAAATCCTCTTCTCTTTTTCTTTCGTTCTTTCATTTTGGCATAAATGGAATATGGCATTGCAGAACATTACATGGATTTAATATTTGAAGGTTATATAATTGACGTTTAAAGTTCTATAAGACAGAGACAGATATATATTTATTTTGTGACATATTCATATAATGTCTTGAGCACGGATTCCTTTACATAGCAAGGAATTGTTTCTTAAGGTACAACATTAATTGGCGTTATTGCCGGGGACGAAGATTCGAAGATTTTCCCTGGGTTTTGTTTTAAATTTCCTATGTTTTTTTAGAGAGGAGGAAATAGTAAGCTGTGTTTGTTTTAAAATAGCTCTAGCTCCCAAGAAACCTCACACGAGGTCAGATACCTCTTAGCAAAAAGCTCATGTTTTGTCGGATCCTGAGAAGCTTGTTTCCAAGAAGGGCCGGAAACCAAAAAAATTTGATACACCAGAAGTTACACTGCTCGCACCAGGCAGCAGTTCACGTACTCCCTCATCCAAGAATATTTCCAAGAAACTCATTTTCTTGGAAAAAGAATCCTCACCATCACCCATTCATTTCCAAGAACCCACATTAGAAGAGCAATCTTTAGAGTTTGTGTCTTTCCCGTTTATAGAAACTCAACCTCATACAGTCTCCAGCACTTCTGCAGTCGTTCTTACACCAACTCCTATATCAGTTGTTCCACCTCATTCACCCCCATCTACAACTGGTATTCATTTCAGCCCCGCTCAAGGAGCAGTTAACCCGGGCATAAACATGGCAGCCCCTGCTTTCTTGATGAATAGATATGCACCATTAAATCTACCCCAACCACTGCATGATATGCCTCAGGATTATCTCAAGTTACTCCCTAGATTTACTGGTGAAGATGAAATAACTGCAGAACAACACTTGCCCCTATTTTGCACATTTGCTGAGAATTTAAATGTTGAAAATTTGGACGTTGTAATGAGACTTTTTGTTCAGTCTCTAAGTGGAGAGGCAAGGAAATGGTTTAAAGGATTGCCTAATGGTTCCATAAATGATTGGGATGCCCTAGAAAGACGTTTCTTCGAGAGATGGGGTGAAAAGAGGGACCACGGTTATTCTTTGACAGAATTTAATGCAATAAAGAATAAATATGATGAAAATATGAGTGATTTTGTAAAAATATTTAACAAATTGTATAATAGTTTGCCTGCGGAAATGAAGCCTCCTCCTATTGGAGCAAGGGTTGTTTTTGATGGTGCATTTGAGCCAGAGTTTAGTTTCACATTGAGAGAAAGAAGGTCTCCTACTTTGGAGCAGATTCAAACTGATGCTCTAGAGATTGAGGCTAATATGTCCGCTGCTGGTAAAGTTCAAGATAAAGGAAAAGCTAAAGAAGAAGCCTCATCTCAAGATCAGAGAATTGACGATATGAATAAGGTCATAAAAAAATTATCTAATAAATTGGTGAAGTTGGAAATCGATAATAAGCCTGCAAGACAAAATAGAGGGGTTTTTAATCCCCAATTTAAAAAACAACCCCTGCAGATTCTACAAAGAGAAAGGAAAGATCAAGATCAGGTGCAAGCACCTTTGTATATAAAAGCATCTCCATCCCATTCAGTAGATGATGATGATGAGAAAGAGGATGATGCTCGAATTTCTGATGTGTACATGGAAGACGATGAAACATAAGAAGAAGCTGAGGAAGGAGTGGAAGAAAATGAAGAAACTGATCTTTCATTTGATCAAGAAGAGATGGATGATTACTGTAGACAGTTCACAGACTTCATGCAATCAGAATTACATAAAAAATACGATTTGAGGTCAAAAAAGAGGTTAAGAGCTCAAGATGATGAGGAAAAGGGACCAGAATTAGTACCTGCTCCGATGGCGACTCCATTACAGAAAAATCAGATTAAGAAATTAGATAAGGGGAAATAGCCCATGAATGAAGAAAAAGAGAAGGAAAAACAACAGGTTGGGGCTTCTCAAACAAAGATTAAGGACCCTAATATTTTGGAGAAAGTTGTTACTATTTTGAATCAGGGTCTAAATTCCAATAAAAATCAAGAAGAACCTGAAAAGTTGACAAAACAAAATCAAACTTTTAGTTTGTCAAAAGAGTTGGAGAAAGTAAAAATTCAAGTACCTCTTCTTGAGTTAATGAAAACACCTGGTTATAAGAAGGAGATTGTAGAGTTTATCAATTTATCTCAATCTGATGAAGTGGGCGATATAGTAAATCTGCAGGAAGAGAAACCAGTGGTTACCTTTGGGCCTCATGTTGAAGAGGCAGATTCATCCATCCCTCCTTTTTATATATCTCTTCTGTTACATGATTTTGTTTTACATAATTGTATGCTAGATTCTGGCGCATCCCACAATCTGATGCCACTGTGTGTGATGAAAGAGTTGAATTCAAAAATCACTAAGCCATATAGAGATCTTTATTCTTTTGATTCAAAAAAGGTGAAGTGTGTGGGTCTTATTAAGGATATGGTTGTTTCATTGGCTCAAATCCCAGCCAAGAGCATTATGATGGATGTGGTAGTGGCAGACATTCCAGCCAGATTTGGTATGTTATTATCTAGATCTTGGGGGGCAAAGATTGGAGGTGTTTTGAAGCTAGATTTTACATATGCTATCATTCCTGTTTTTAATGGGGAAGAAAAATGATTGTATAGAGAAACTAGATTTCAAAAAACTGCTACCAAGAAAGATGCAGGTAATTCACCTATTTATGGCTAGGAGAAGGAGGATCTTTCTTATTTCATGCTGCATGAAGATGCAGAATTTGCTGAAGAATCACAAGGGCAGCTCCCTTCAGCCATTGTACATAAGGAGCTACATTCAAACAAGCTCTGGAAGTGTTATTTTGATGGTGCGTATTCTAAAGAAGGCACTGGAGCTAGCTTCATTTTTATGTCTCCAGAAGGTAACCTTGTACCTTTTTCTTTTAAATTGGATTTTGAATCCACCAATAATGTAGCTGAATATGAAGCATTAATCATTAGTCTGCAGACAACTAAACAAATGGGAATTCAATCTATGACCATGTTTGGTGATTCTGAGTTAATCATAAGACAAATTAAGAATTTGTGTCAAACTAAGCATCCCAGGTTAAGAACTTACAGGAATGAGGTATGGGATTTAATTGAAAACTACTTTGAAGCTTTCAATCTATAGTTTATCCCAAGAGAAGAGAATAGAATGGCAGATTCTTTAGCAGTTGCAGCTAGTACATTCAAGCCTCCAATTAGTCCAAGACTAAGGTATAAAATTGAGATGAGACACAGACCTTTGATTCCCGACAATGTCAAACATTGGCAGGTTTTTGAGGATGATGAACAGATTAAGCAATTTTTGTCGATGATTGAATATTTTGAAGATCATCAGATTGATTTGGAAACTGATGAAAATGACTCGGCTGAAGAGTCTAAGACTCTGAAAAAGAAGATTGGTGATTAGCAGATTATTCAGCTGAAGGACAATATTCTACAAAGAGGTTTGGTACCTCTCGAAAGGATGTTTGATGCTAATGATGTGGCAGTAAATCAGAAGAAAGCACAAAAAGATGATAATGTGGAAGATTGTAATTTGGGAACTCAATATGAGCCGAAAATGGTAAAATTGTTCAAAGGCCTTCCGAAGGACTATAAACAAAGGTACATAGATCTGTTCAAACAATTTGAGGATGTATTTGCCTGGTCATATGATGACCTGAAGACTTATGATAAGAGTATTATCCAGCATAAAATTCCATTGAAATATGGAGTCAAACCACATAAACAGAAACTTCGACAAATCAATCCATTGTTGTTGGCCCCGATTGAAAAGGAGGTAAAGAAATTGCTGCAGGCTAAAATAATTGTTCCTCTCAGATATTCTGATTGGGTTTCCAATCTGGTACCAGTTAGAAAAAAGAATGGAGAGATAAGGCTGTGTGTAGATTTCAGGAACTTGAATAGGGCTTCATTAAAGGATAATTATCCTTTGCCGAAGATGGATTTTGTCTTGCAAAAAGTGACTGGAGCGTACAGGTTATCAATGGTAGATAGTTTTTCAGGATATAACCAGGTTGCTTTGGAGAAGGAAGATCAAAATAAAATTTCTTTCACTACACCCTAGGGAACATTCATGTATGCCAGGATGTCATTTGGCTTAATGAATGCAGGGGCTACATTCCAAAGAGCAATGGATATTGCATTTGTAGGAGATAAATTTGTGGTTGTTTATCTGGATGATGTCACAATTTTTTCAAACTCTGATGAAGAACATCTATAGCATTTGCAGAAAGCCTTCTTAAAGTGTAGGAAATATGGTTTATCGTTGAATCCTAAAAAATCTTTGTTTGCTCTGGAGGAGGGTAAACTGCTGGGACATATTGTTTCTAAACAAGGAGTGAAGATTGATCCAGCGAGAGTCGAAGCAATACAATCAATTGCACTGCCCAGAAGTAAGAAAGATATTCAGAGATTCCTTGGGAAAATTAATTTTCTGAGAAGATTTGTTCCTAATTATGCAGAGATTGTCAAGAAAATAACAGACATGTTAAAAAAGGATGCAGAGGTGAAGTGGGACAAAGAAGCAAGAGAATATTTTCAAAGAATTAAAGAAGCTCTGAAGGAAGCACCTGTTCTAATAAGTCCAGATTATCTAAAGCCATTTCAAATTTTCTCATTTGCATCTTCCTCAAAAATTGTTGTTGTGTTATTATAGAGAAATGAAGAAAAATGTGAAAAACCTGTAGCATATTTCAGTAAGGTGCTCCGAGATGTAGAGTTGAAGTATAATGTATTGGAGAAACAAGTATATGCTCTGGTGAAAGCATTAAAAGCATTCATAACCTATGTTCTTCATTCCCAAATTTTAGCATATGTTCCTAATTTTGCTGTAAAAGATGTTTTAGTACAGAGTGATGTGGACGGGAAAAGGGGCAAATGGATTGCTAAAATCCAAGAATATGACCTGGATGTTAAACCAACAAAGTTGATTAAATGATTGGGGCTGGAAAAATTATTAACAGAGTCAAATTTCCAAGCACTAGGAATTAATTTATTGGCACCTGTAGAGGAAGTCAATGAAGAAATAGGTGATGTTCAGTTGAAGTCAGCAATTAAATATAAATTTCTGTGCTCAGATTGGTACAAAGATATTGTTCATTATTTATGCTTTCTTTCTTGTCCTCCTTCAATAGACAGAACTAAATACAGAGCTTTGAAACTTAAGGGTCAATCTTATGTCATAATTGAAGCAAAGCTATATTGGAAAGATCCTGCTAGTGTGTTATCGCTATGTTTGATAGAGGAGGAACTTCCAGAAGTAATCAAAGAATATCATGAATGCTTGTGCGGGGTTCACTACAGTTGGAAGGTAACTGCTCATAAAGTTTTAAATTAGGTTTCTATTGGGCATCTGTGTTTGCTGATGTATATAAAGCAGTCAGAAGTTGTCAAAAATGCCAGGTGTTTGCAGAAAAGAAAAATTTAGCCCCTTTACCTCTTCTCCCTGTTTTTATTGAAGAGCCTTTCAGACAATGGGGATTGGATTTTATTGGAGAAATCAATCCACCATCTAGTGGGAAATTTAAGTGGATCCTTACTACTACAGATTATTTTACAAAGTGGGTGGAGGCAATCCCTACCAGGAAGGAAAATGATTTGGTTGTTATGAAGTTTCTAGAAGAAAATATCTTTAGCAGGTTTGGATGTCCAGTAAATATTGTGACAGATAATGCCCAAGTTTTCAGCTCACTCAGGTTTATTAATTTTTGCCAGAATTACAGTGTGATATTGTCTCATTCTATAGCTTATCATCCATAGGGAAATGGACTGGCATAATCTTCCAAAAAAACATTAGTAAAATTTTTGAAGAAGACAATAAATGAAAACCAGAAGAATTGGGATTCAAAGCTGGTTTTTGCTCTGTGGGCAACAAGGATCACTACTAGGAGATCCACTGGTAAATCACCTTATGAACTCGTATATGGTACTCAAGCTTTGTTTCCCACCCAGTTGGTGAAACCTGTGATTTCTTTCCTTCAATATGCTCAAGTAGAACCTAATGCCATGATTATAAGAATGAATAATGTAATGACGCTAAATGAAAACATAAATAAAGTTCGGGAGAATTTGCTTACTTATCAGCAAAAAATGAAGACAATATTTGACAGGAAAGCAAAAGAAATTATGTTTCAGAAGGGAGACCTGGTATTGAGGTGGGATACTCGAAGGGAAGACAAAGGGAAACATGGCAAGTTTGATCCTCTGTGGTATGGTCTGTTCAGAATTAGTGAGGCCAGGACGAATAATACTTTCATGTTGGAGAATCTTGAAGGAGAAGTGATGGATATGCCTGTGAATGGGAAATATCTAAAACATTATTTCCAACATTAAAATATGTTTGACCACCATTGTATATATCCGGTATGATCATTGTACATATTTCATCAAGCAATTTTTGACTCCATGCCCGAGGTGAAGGCACAGATATGCAGGTTCTTAGTGTTTCGTGGCAAAAACACTATCCCCAGGTGGAGCCAGATGTTGTGGATCATCTGCATATAATTTTCTCTTTTATCTTCAAAATCAAAAAATAAAAAAAATCTGAAATTTCAAAAAGCATATGCTATAGTATAATGTTTTTATACTGTATCATTAAAAAAATGAAATGTTTCTACGAGCTCGCTGCAGATTAAAGTTATCATTAAGCTCTATTTGAATGTATGTATACTTCGTGTTTAAGTTTCGAGCAACTCTCCGAGCAGGAATAGTGATCGTCAAAGATTGAGACCGGACGAGTCAATGCGGAGGCGCAAAGAGTTCGTTAATTATCAAATGCATTGCCCCCGCAGTTGACTAGTTTGACCGCGGGTGAGTCGTGATCAACAGCTTGGATTCATTGCGGGGGGTGCAAGTCGAAGTTCACCACCGTACTCTAGGAGCCCCATGGTGACGTTATAAAGCAAGGTGGAAGACATCTGTACTCCACGTCAGCGGCATTACACGTCATTACAGGCATTTAATATGGCTTTGCATAGTTGTTAAAAGGTTTTTTTTATCCCATTTTCAAATTACCTGCTGTCATTTTCCCCTTTCGAGCTGTATTACCGCCACCTTTCCTTTTTCCATCTGTTGTCCGTTAAGCCATGGCAAAATGAGTCTCACTATCTGGTACTACAAACCTCAATTCCCTCATGGACAGTAAAAAAGACGTCCAGGATACCACGTCTTCTGTAAACCATTCCTTATTGTATCATCAAGTGACCCTAAACGCTGAGAAATCCCCAGTTTTTTCCGCCATGAAGAAATCCGGTGTCTTGTCCGCCTGTATCCCAAAAGCCCATTTCTTTCCCGAATTTATCTCGTGGCTGGTTTCTTCAATGTATCCTGGTAAGTGCTTCATAATGAATTCGCAGGGAGAAAACGTTCTGCAGGTGTCGACGCAGTTAATTCGCCAAGCACTGTGCTTTCCTGAAAACGAGTCACCACTGCAATTCTCTGAAGATTCATTGGCGCGTTATTTTGAGAACCTTTTAGGTGAAGAATTTGATCAATGTATGTCCCATTTGAGATCAAATTCAAAAGAATTTCATAGATTTTATCAATTCCAAGTCAGATGAGGAATTGGAAAATATTGAGATACAAGATAGATATTTTTATGCTCAAGAGGTGAATAAAATGATAATCAGGAATGATCTTCAGAAGGTTGTAGAGAAGAGGCTACTAGGAATTAAAGAGATAGTAAAGAAGTTTGATATATCATTTGATAAATTGACAAGAACAGGTTTACCTTCCTGTTGGACAGAGAAAGGAAATATTATGTCATGGAAGTTTTATGAAGATTCGTTAGTATTGGAAAAAAGCAGGGTGGATAACAGACATGAAAAGACACATATTTTAAAAGGAGAAACATTGTTTAACTTCTTGCAGAGACATTTCAATTTGCTATGGATGGTGAAGACTCTCTTCATAGAAAGACCTACCCACATCCAAGCTGTTGCATTCATGTTGGAGTATTGTAGTTTCAAGAATGCCCCGATAACCCAAAGTGAGCTATGGAAAAAATGCAAAACATTCTCAATGGACACAGCGAAAGGGATCCCAACGTCTCAACCAAGAGTAGCCGTTGATTCAGCAACTGTGTCAGAAGTGGCTTTCCTTATAGATTAGAAGTTTTCAAATTCACACTATGTTATTTTCTTAAAATCATGCAAATTGTAATAGGACCCTTCGAGGCATGTACTCCGTAACTACCAGTAGTTTAAGCAGTTAGAATTAGTTTAAGCAGTTGGAATTAGTTTCATCAGGAGAAACTATTTTGTGACTTTGTATTTAAAGGAAATTTCGAGAAAGAAAGAGGTTCCGAGTTTTGAACCTTGAATCTAAATTTTGTACTGGAGAATAGAAAATCAATAAAAGAAGTATGCAAGTTTCCATCATTCTGTTTATACTGAAAATTTATCTAGTTTACACTATGTTTCCATATCTGTGAATAAAATGGAGTAATTTTAGCTGCAGGTCTCTTTATACATGTGTATTTAAGAGTTATACAAACCTTAATGTGCGCTCCTCTATTTTAACTTTATCTTTCCCTATTTCTTCAGGGTTTTATTATGATAGATTCTGTTTTAGACAACATATCATATTGAAATCCTCTTCTCTTTTTCTTTCGTTCTTTCATTTTGGAATAAATGGAATATGGCATTGAAAAACATTGCATGGATTTAATATTTGAAGGTTATATAATTGAATTTTAAAGGTCTATAAGACAAAGATAGATATATATTTATTTTGTGACATATTCATATAATGTCTTGAGCACGGATTCCTTTACACAGCAAGGAATTTTTTCTTAAGGTACAACAGTGATCTCGGCCCAGTCTGCATCGAACTGGTCCACGTTGGCTGCCAACTATTGTAGGGCCCTCGAAGCTATAATGCGGGCCGACTCCTTACCAATAATCTTCTGACATTCGATGACTTCCTTAAACCGACTCGTTATGCCATGTCCTTCCGCCTCACTAGCTCTCAGCCCTTTCAAGAAAGAAACATATCCTATGGCGTGCTGGACTCTGCTGGATAATGTCGGGGGAAAGAGAAAAAATATTATTCCCCTGAGCAAAGGTAAATGTGCCTCGACACCCATCGTAAGCATCTCTGAGCCAGCAAATAAAATCGACCACCAGGTAGACTAGGGGGGTAATTTGATGATACAAGCGTGATACAACCACTCGATATCTATCCCTATTTTCGACATGTCACCTAAAAAGCTCGGGTTTTATACTGCTGATGGGAAAAGGGTATTTGGGATCACAGATTTCAGCTTGCAGGTCGATGAAAGGCTCGAACCCGAGAGGGTTTCTGGTTTCACGGACCTGAGGAGTCTCTGGCTCAGCTTTCTTGGGTGTGCCCCTTCCCATGATTGACATATAAAACTTTTTTTTTAAAATGAAAGGAAAGTAGAGGGAATATGAGGGACGGAGTACCTGTGCAGTAGGGAAATATTCTTGGTAAAATGACGCGGGGGTTGTTGATAGTGACTGGGTAGACCTTGGCACTATCTCCCACTTAGTTTATACAGTAGCTGGAAAACCTGCGAATTTTACTGTAGTAAAATACGGGAGGACTGTTATCTAAGACTGAGAGTTCTGGGGTAAAAGGCAGAGAGGTGAAATAAATAGAGGGGACTGTCATAAGGACACTGACAGTGGAGCACGTGGCATGTAAGGATTGGGTGTCAGCTGGAAGCAAGTGAATACCGCGTGCTGGGTTTAATACTGGTACGGGCCTCGGTACCAGTTCACCTAGAAACTTACGTTACCTCTCGGCTATGAAAGCCATTCGGTTCTTGAAGAATATCCCTCGTAAGACTTGTTAAATACACAACGTACAGGCCTCTGGGGCCCACACTTCACTCTTCCAGCTCTCTCTTGCCTGCGCTTTTCTCTGCCACATCATTTTTATCTTGGGACCACCCCGTGGCACGTCACCTCAATTCCACGGGGGTGTGGGCCTCTTCCCCCTTTCACTTTTTGACCCTCGCGGAAACTCCCATGTGAAGAGTTCCCTCACATGCATATTGTGGATGTGGCGAGCTTTTTAATAATTTTGATTTGTGTCCTTTGCACCATACCTTTGCCCCTTTACTTGGTTTGGAATTTTTTCGGGCATATGGTTCGATTTTTAGGCACGTGACTAGTCTTGCATTGTTTCTCTTTGACCAACCCCAAAATTTTTCACAATCTGTCATAATATTCGATACATGGCTTCTCAACGCTTAATTAAAAATTGACTGATGTTAATCAATGATCAACATTGGCGCCACCTAGGGACGGCATGTTCATTCTGGAGCGTGTCGAGAACTTCACAGACCACCTGTTTATCTTTTGTGGACACCATTCCTCAGCACTTTTAATTTTCTTCTTCATGATCCATCACATTGCACACATTATTCAATCAAATACAAAAAGAGTAACTAATATACAATATGATACATTAGGCTCTCTTGGCCTGACTCATAACTGGAAATAAGTCTTGAGAAACTGACCGTTTACAGGGGCGTCGAGAAGATCGCCCTGTAAATTTTCCAACCTGAAGGTATTGTTGCCACCTTGTTCTACAATTTTAAAGGGGTTGAACCAAAGGGGGTCGAATTTACCGTGTTTTCCTTTATCAGCCCTTCGAATGTCCCATCTGAGCACTAAATCCCCTGTTTGTAACTTTCTGTCTTTGGCATGTTGATAAAAAAGATCCTTCATTTTATCCTGGTATTCAACTAGCCTCTGACTCACCTGATTCCGCGTTTCTTCTAGCTCCACTAGATGGTTTATTCTCCTAGCCATATCATCGGGCTCTTCCTGACTTTCTTTCATGAATCAAGCTACTGGTAATGTTAGCTGTACAGGCAAAACTGCTGCCCTCCCATATACTAATTCGTACGGGGACTTCCCAGTGGCTCTCTTGTTGGTAATCATGTTGGCCCATAGAGAAAATTTTAGCTGGGAATCCTAGTTCTTCTGATTTTCATTGATGGCCTTCTTCAGTGCTCTTACCAGCGTTTTATTTGAAGACTCTGCTAGGCCGTTTCCTTGCGGGTAATAGGTTGTAGAGTGACCTAGTGAAATATTATACTGCTGACAAAAGCTAACAAAATTTACAGATTTAAAGGCCTGTGCATTGTCGGTCACAATCTTGGCAGGGCAGCCAAATCTGTATATGATGTTTTCTTCCATGAATTTTATCACCATAGTATCTGTTGCATTCCTGGCGGGTATAGCTTCCACCCATTTTGTGAAATAATCTGTGAAAGTTAGTATCCACTTATGCTGGCCACTTGATGGAGGATGTATTTCGCCGATAAAGTCAATTCCCCACTATTGGAAAGGTTCATATACATGAACAGGGATCATGGGCAGAGGTGCTAGCTTCTGTCTTTCAGAAAATCTTTGGCATTTTTCACATGCTCTGACCTAGGAAAAAACATCTCCAAAGAGTTTAGGCCAGAAGAAACCAGCCTTCAGGATTTTATGAGCAGTATCCCTCAAACTGTAATGGCCCCCACAGATTCCTTCGTGAAACTCAGCCATTATACTCTCTACCTCTTCTTCAGTGAGACATAGTAGAAAGATACTGAGGGGTCTCGCCAGTACAGTCGACTGTTTTCCACCACGTACTTTTGTGATCTCAACCTCAGTGTTCTGTATTTAGCTTTGTCACAGCTGGGCGGGCAACTAAGTGTTAGAAGATATTCCACTATCTCCTTGTACCAGGGGCTGATGAGGTACTTCATATGTGTTTTTTGAGAAGCTATCTCTACTCCCTGTGGTTCTTCTTTCCTTTTAGACTCCTCGTTTGCTATCATGGACAGGTTTATACCCAGGGCCTGACAATTTGATTCAGACAAGATTTTAGCTAACCCTTGTCCCTTGATTAGTTTGTTAGGGCAGATGTCTAGCTCGTACTCATGTATTTTGGCTATCCATTTACCTCTTTTCCCTTCAATATCTCCCTAGATAAGGATATCCTTAACCGCTGCTGTGGGCACAAATTCAATGACATGGGACTGGAGGACATACATACGAAAGGCTTTAAGGGACTTCACCAGAGCATACACTTTCTTTTCCAATATGTTGCATTTCATCTCAGCATGACGAAGCACCTGACTGAAAAAGGTAATAGGTTGCTCATACCCCTCTTCATTTTTCTGCAATAGAACTCCTGCTACTGTATGAGGTGATGCAAAGGAAAAGATCATAAAAGTTTTGGCATAATCTGGCCCGGCTAGTACAGGGGCTTTAGAAAATGCATTTTTAATCCTGGCAAAAGCCTCTCGCGATTCTTGTCACCACTTAACTTCATTATTCTTCTTCAACATGTCAGTTATGTGCCTAACTATCTCAGCATAGTTAGGGATGAATCTCCTCAGAAATTTTATACAGCCTAGGAACACTTGAACTTCCTTTTTATTTATGGGGAGGGAAATTCCGTTTATGACTTCTACTCTCTTAGGGTCTATCTTTAATCCATCTTTGGTTACAATATGCCCTAAAAGCTTACCTTCTTCCAGTGCAAAAAAAGACTTCTGTGGATTGAGGGAGAGGCCATACCTTCTTCACTTATCAAAAGTTCTACGTAAGTGTTCAATGTGCTCTGTGTCATCTTTTGAAAACACAGTAATGTCGTCCAAATATACCACCACAAACTTATCTTTCTCTCCGAAAAAAGCAATATCCACGGCCCTCTGAAAAGTGGCCCCTGCGTTAATTAACCCAAAAGGCATCCTGGCATACATGAACATCCCCCATGGAGTGGTAAAGGCAGTATTCTTTTGATCTTCTAGTAGTACAGCCACTTGATTGTACCCAGAGAATCCATCCATCATCGACATTCGAGAAGCTCCTACCAGTTTCTGCAAGATGTGATCCATCTTGGGAAATGGATAATTATCCTTTAACGATGCTCTGTTCAAATTCCTGAAATCAACACATAGCCTTATTTCTCCATTCTTCTTCTATACAGGGACTAGGTTTGCTACCCACTCAGAATATCTCAATGGTACAATGATTTTGGCCTTCAACAGTTTCTTAATTTCTTTCTCAATAGAGGGTAGCAACAGGGGATTTATCTGTCTAAGCTTCTGTTTATGGGGTTTTGCATCTCCCTTCAGTGGAATTTTATGCTGCATAATGATGATATCGAAGGTTTTTAGGTCTTGATAAGACCATGAAAACACATCTTTATAGGACTGAAATAACTTCTGATAGAGTTGTTTATATATCTCTGGGATCTTCTTGGACAACTTCACGATTTTAGGGTCAGCCTCAGTGCCAAGATTCAGATCCTCTACCTGATTCTCTTCTACCACTTTGTTCGGCTGCAGTGGAAAGTCATTCTTATTAAACAACCTTTCTAGGGGCACTAATCCTCGGGGAATGACATTCCCTTTCAATTGCAGAAAATTGTGACCAACCACCTTTTCTTCCCATTTATCTCTTGAAGTGTCTTCAGCTTCCTCTTCTTCACAAGTATCAATCTCCATGTTGGAAAATTCCCCAAATGTTTCCAAGAATCTCTTCACCTGCTCTTCATCTTCAAACACTTGCCAATTTTTGATGTTGTCTGGGATTGATGGCCGATAACGTACCTCAATTTCATATCTCAAGAGAGGATTCTAAGGTGGAAAAAAAGTGCTGGTAGCCACTGCAAGGGAATCTGCCATCCTATTTTGCTTTCTGGGCATGAAATGGATATTGAATGCTAAGAAGAAATTCTCCACCAGATCCCAAACTTCATTCCTATAAGCCCTTAGCCTAGGATGTTTGGCTTGGCACTGATTCTTCACTTGCCTGACTACCAGTTCTGAATCTCCCAGAACCTTCAGACTTCGTATGTTCATGCTCCTGGCTATCTGCAGCCCCAACAGAAGTGCTTCATATTCGGCCACATTATTTGTGGCTTCATACTCCAGCTTGAAAGATAAAGGGACCCATTTTCCTGCAGGAGAAATCAATAACACCCCAGCCCCATTTCCTTCTCTGGAATTTTCCCCATCAAAATGAAGTCTCCAGACTTCTGATTCAGGACTCTCTATGGACTGCTCCGTCTTGATCTGGTAAAATGATGATTCATGAGCGTACTCTTGATCTTCCTCCAGCATTAAACATGAGAAATCTCCCTCCCTGCTATAAACTAGGGAATTAACTGAGTCAGCTACCTTGGTAACTGTCTTGACAAATCTGGTTTCCCGATACAGCCTCCTTTCTTGACCACCAAATACAGGGATAATGGCATAAGTTAGGTCCAGGTTGATTGATCGACCAGTTTTAGTCCCCCAAGGTCTTGACAGTAGTATGCCAAAGTGAGTTGGAATGTCAGCCACCACTATATCCATCACTACACTTTTTGCTGGGATCTGAGCCAGTTTGAATACTAAGTCCTTTATCATGCCCAGGCACTTAACTCTTTTAGAGTCAAATGAGTAGAGGTCTTTGTATGGGCAGGTGATCTGTAATCCTAACTGCTCCATGACCGAGAGTGGCAAAAGGTTATGAGAGGCTCCCGAATCTAGCATGCAGTTATGCAACAGCAAGTCATGTATTACTAAAGACACATAAAAAGGGGGAGTAGCGGCATCTAATTCTTCGACATGTGGGCCAAACACAACCATAGGCCTTTCTTCTTGAAGGTTAAAACTATCAAAAATATGTATTACTTCTGGGGGAAGCATGAAGGATGTGACCTGGGATTGATATGCAGGTTTCTTTAATAGTTCGGTTAAGGTAACTGGGATTTTAACCTTCTCCAGTTCCTTTTGTAAATTGAAGGCAAAGGAGGACCTATCTACTGACACTTCTTTTGGTTCCTTATCTTTGGAGTCTTTATTCTGGGTGAGAGGCTTGATTTCCTTTATGATTGGCTTGACACTAGGGGGTGTAGCCACTTGTGAAGAAGAGGGAGTTTGATCAGTAGACTGTAAAGATTGGTTAAGAGACCTCTTACCTTTGTCTGGGGCCCTTTGAGCTGTTGCCTCTTTCTGAACAGGTGCTTGTTCTTGAGGTGTGACCTCCTCCTGGTCCTGAGTGCGAGTTATCTTCCTGGAAGATCTGAGGTCATATCTTCTGTTGAACCGAGCTTGCATGAAATCGACGAACTGCTTGCAGTAGTCATCAATCTCAGGATCTTCGGCGTCTTTATTAGCTTTTCCCTCTGTGTGTGCCTACACCTCCACTTCGTCACTTTCATGTAGGGGACATTCAACTTCATCACTGTTTGAGAAAGCAAGGTATGCCTCCTCTTTCTCATACGTGGTGTCTTCAGTAGGACCCTCTACTTGTCCTTCCAAATATAGAGGGTGTGGTACCTGGTCTTGCTGCTCCTTCTGTCCCCTCTACAATATCTACAAGGGTGGCTTTCTGAATTGAGGGTTATAACCTGTGTTTGGAGCATTTTGAAAATTCTTGGGGGATGAATTCTTTGCCTCCATTTCAAGTTTAACCAGCTTACTTGAAATATTGTTAATCATCTTGTTCATCTCCTCAATCCTGTCATTAGCTAAATCTCTATCTTGGCTCGAGGTGGATACCTCCTCTTTTCCCCTTCTTCTAGTATCCTGCTCAGATTGTCCCTTGGATTTACCAGTGGAGGCAAAGTTTGCCTCGAGTTCCAGTGCATCTATCTGAGCATCATCCAAGTTGGCTGGATTTCTTTCTCTCAGAGAGAAGCCGAATTCTGAGTCAAAGGCTGCCACAAAAACAACCTTGGTAGCGGTTTGGTGCAGCTTCATCTCTGCGGGAAGGCTCAGGTACAACTTGTTAAATCTCTTAATAAACTCGGCCACCCCTTCATTATGTCTTTTCTTGAATGTATTAAACTCAGTCAAACAATGTACATGGTCTTTCTTCTCTCCCCATTTTATGAGAAAAGTGTCCTCCATTCCTTCCCACATGTTTACAGAACGGTCTCCCAGCGTCTTGAACCATTTTCTGGCTTCACCGTCAAGGGATTGCAAAAACAGTCTCAGGACTACGTCAAGATGTTCCACGTTAAAATTTTCTGTGAAAGAGTAGAAGACCTCAAGGTGTTTTTGAGCTTCGATCTCGTTTTCCCCATTAAAGCAGGGCATGATCCTTAGATAGTCCTGTGGCATGTCATTCAGCACTTGAGGTAATGCCAGGGGGGAATATTTATTCAACAAGAAGCCCGGAACATTTTCCATTGGAGGGGGAGGAAGAGGTAACAGAAGGGTTTGATGTGTAAGAGGAGGAGGAGGTGGAAGTGAGGTATGAATGACAATGGGAATGTATTGGACAACAACTTGGGGTGGTGACGAAAAAGGCAGAATATTAACAGCAGATACTTCAGTGACTTCTTTGACTTCTTCAGCCTCTGGAGTGGGGTGGAATGTGTAACAAGTGGTATCTATTGATTCAGCCTCGTCCTTAACTTGAATGTTTCCCAAAGGTAGAATGTTTGAGTAGTAACCAGTTTCTCCCACAGCGGATTTAGAAGCTTGCACATGGGCTACTTGAGAAGAGGAGGTAGGGAAGTCTTCTAAAGAAAATTGTGGGATCTCAGTATGAATGAATTGTCTCTCCCTCCAATTCCTTCTATGTAGGATTCTCTCCGGGTCAGACACAAATGGCGTCTTTGGCTGAGATGTATCGACCTAAGGTGTGTCTTCCGAGGAGCTAGGACTGCAAATAGATTAATCTGAAAAATGAAAGTGGAGTCGCCAAGGTGAGGGATATACAACTCTCAACTCTCCATGCTCACCTAATTGAAGGGTGAATAAAGGTTTTGTCAAGGCCCAGGGATTTCAATTTTTCTCAACTTTGTTCCCTAGAAACGGTGCCAAAAAGATGTTGTCAATCCTAGAGACAACCTTGAGTTACAATAGACCAGTGCCTAGGACATCTTATGCAGTAAGGAGCGTGAGGTATAATTCAAGGCTTTTGACAGCATGAGGCTCTTTACTACTTCGACTTTCACAAGGGGATGTGATATAAATGGAACCAGAATATTCTTAGAGTTAGCAAAATTACAAGAGGCTGCAGAGGCGAGGAATGATTCCTTAATATAGATGCATCAGACAACTCAAAGACAACTTTCTTTAAGGAGGTATGGATTCTAAAATTCTTTACAGAGATTTTAAAAATCAGATGAAGATTGTTGCGTAGAAAATACAGAAGAATATTAACTACTAATGAGAGGGAACTCCGTAAACATATTTAAACATGAGATGGGCTTAAAAAGATAAGAATCCATACATGTCAATTGTTTTAAAAGAATGACATCTCACAGTATTTAATATAGAGGAATAATGAGTGAAGTGAAAAGTGAAACAACATACCATGCTTGAGCTATATTTAAAGTGCTTGACAAGCTCAGTATAAGTATCAATGGTGATAAATTTATAACAAAAGCTAGTGAGCCACTCGCATTCCAGAACATGACATAAGGAAATGGAATCAGAGAAATAAACAGTAAACAATATCACATAAGACAGAGTTACACACTATAGAACACTTAGACCAGAATCCTCACATAAAGTAAAAATTCTTCTTGCTGAGACCCAATGGGCTCTTCGCATTTCTATTCATATTTTCTCAACAAGCATACAACAATTCTTACACAGAAAAATTATTTTGAAAATCTAGAACCTGTTTTTCTCTTATGATCTTGCTTATATAGAAACCTCCATACATGAGCGAGAAGATACTTTTTGGAAAAATATCTTCTTCGCATGCCAAAATTTTTTTAAAGTTCCTTATCAAAATAATAAAAACTTATGATGAGGAATAAAGGCCTCTCATCATTTGTAGTTAGGCACTCGACCGTTTTGAAACAAAGTGTAAAACAAACGTCTGGGCAGAAAGTAAAATAATGGGGTGAAATATAAATTCCACCTTAAACTTGAAAATAACTAACTAAAGTAAAAGTAAAAAGGCCGCTAGGGCCGAATCATGAATTAACAGTGCTTCATTGATGAGAAGGGGTTGAGGCGGTTGCTAACACTGGTGGTGGAACATTTACAGACGAGCTGGCGATCTGGCTGGCAAACTGGGTGCACCTCTGCTGACTGTCCGCTGAAGGTTCAGGCATGGCTGCGAATCCTTCCACCTTGATGAAGGCCTTGGTGAGATCATTTAGACTTGCCTCGATGGGGATCTTATTTTTTATCAGATGAAGAAGAATGAATTCTGGGGGGAGCGCTGAGACAATTGTTTCTGCTTTTAACCGAGCGGTTTTATCCGACAAGATGTCCGTCCCGTCCCTTTCTTCCTGGATTTGTGCTTCATATTCTGGTAATGATCATAGCATGGAAGGAGTGGTAGGGTCCCAGCATGACGAAAGTCCTGTCGTGGTGATCTCGGCCCAGACTGCATCGAACCGGTCCATGCTGGTTGCCAAATGTTATAGGGCCCTCGAAGCTATAACGCAGGCCGACTCCTTATCAATAATCTTCTGACATTCGACGGCTTCCTTAAACCGACTCATTATGCCATGCCGTTCTGCCTCACTAGCTCTCAGCCCTTTCAAGAAAGAAACATATCCTTTGGCATGCTAGGCTCTACTGGATAATGTCAGGGGAAAGAGAAAAAATAGTATTCCCCTGAGCAGAGGTAAATGTGCCTCGACGCTCATCGTAAGCATCTCTGAGCCAGCAAATAAAATTGACCACCGGGTAGACTGGGGGGTAATCTGATGATATAATCCCGATACAACCACCCGATATCGATCCCTATTTTCGACATGTCGCCTAAAAATCTCGGGTTTTATACTGCTGATGGGAAAAGGGTATTGGGGATCACAGATTTCGGCTTGCAGGTCGATGAAAGGCTCGAACTTGGGAGGGTTTCTGGTTTCACGGACCTGAGGAGTCTCTGGCTTAGCTTTCTTGGGTGCGCCCCTTCCCATGACTAACATATAAAACTTTTTTAAAAAAATGAAAGGAAAACAGAGGGAATATGAGGGACGGAGTACCTGTGCAGTAGGGAAATCTTCTCGGGAAAACGACGCGGGGGTTGTTGATAGTGACTGGGTAGACCTTGGCACTAGGTCCCACTTAGTTTATACAGTAGCTGGAAAACCTGCGAATTTTATTGCAGTAAAATAAGGGAGGACTATTATCTAAGACTGAGAGTTCTGGGGTAAAAAGCAGAGAGGTTGAATAAACGGAGGGGAGTGTCATAAGGACACTGACAGTGGAGCATGCGACGTGTAAGGATTGGGTGTCAGCTAGAAGCAGGTGAACACTGCGTGCCGGGTTTAATACTGGTACGGGCCTCGGTACCAGTTCACCTAGAAACTTACCTTACCTCTCGGCTTCACAAGCCATCTGGTTCTTGAAGAATATCCCTCATAATACTGGTTAAATACACAGCGTACAGGCCTCTGGGGCCCGCACTTCACTCTGCCACCTCTCTCTTTCCTGCGCTTTTCTTCGCCACATCATTTTTACCTTGGGTCCACCCCGTGGCACGTCACCTCAATTCCGCGAGGGTGTGGGCCTCTTCCCCCTTTCCCTTTTTGACCCTCGCAGAAACTCCCATGTGAAGAGTTCCCTCGCATGCATATTGTGGATGTGGCGAGCTTTTTAATAATTTTTATTTGTGTCCTTTGCACCATACCTTTGCCCCTTTACTTGGTTTGGAATTTTTTCAGACATATGGTTCGATTTTTAGGCACGTGACTGGTCTTGCATCGTTTCTCTTCGACCAACCCCAAAATTTGTCACAATATTTCATACTATTCGATACGTGGCTTCTCAAGGCTTAATTAAAAATTGACTGATGTTAATTAATGATCAACATAAAGCTTGGTCATGTGGAATTGAGCCCAAGAACACCTCAGACTTACCTTTGTGGTAGTAGAGTGGTGTTAACACACATGTGGAGTATATTTGAAGGGTAAATTAGTGCTTCCTTGGAGTTCAGATAGAACACATCTGTAGAAGTGTATACCAGTGTTTATTTGAAGCTCAGGTAAGACAGATTTGTGGAGGATTAAAGATTCAATTGTGGAGGGCTCGATGATATTGGAGGCATGAAAAATCAACACTGTGATAGAAATTTTGATTTATAGACCACTTTCCACCACCATTTATGTTTAACGTTCCTTTCTACTGAATTTAGGTGAATGTACCCAAGTTTGTGCATGTAGATCCCATAGGGATAATGTGACCAAACCAGTTCATCATCTTTGTTAGTAAGCCTTATACAAGACCATGTCAATGCTTCCAAATACATATTCCTTTCCTGATGAAATCCTACATCCAACTCCAATACTTATTTCATTTTACATCCTTGCCTCCAAATGGTAAATTGAGTTGGGTTGTCGAAATGTGGTAGTTTAGTGTTCCCATTGTCACTAAGAAAATTAATTATAGGTTGTGCCATCCAATGTTTGTCACCACTTCTTGGCCATGGATCAACTCTAATTCTAACCTTATGTCCATTTCCTACTTTATATGCTAGACTAGAATCAATTGAATTGAAATAGTTTAAAACATCTCTCCATAACAGAAATATTAACCTCAGAAATTTTAGTCTATTTAATCCATTCCTTGATAAAATTTGGTGCAATATATTTTTGTTGAGAGCATGTTGCTTAATGAGATCAAAAAATGGGATCTACAAATCAAGAGTTGAAGAAATTCAAGGAGCCAACACCTCTGTAAAGAAATCTCCCACACATACCACAGTCTATGCACTGGATCGCTAAACGAGCAAGAGGAAGGGTTTCCCTAAGTATGAAGACATGTATGAGTTAGCTGATTGTATTCGCATCTAATTAAAGGCCTCTGGATTCAACAATGCTTTAGCAAGAATAAAAGGAAATAGATTCGAGTTATGGGATTCAATTGGCAGCAGAGTGCCCCTTTATCAAGAGAATAAGGCAAGCCTAAGTTCATGGGTTGTAGGAAGAAGCCATTGTCATCTTCCTAGAGAACATTAGAGGTATTTTTTTTTAGATTGAGGCCATTATTTTTATGTAAAGAGGAAACATGATGTACTTTTCATCTTTATGAATAAATCAATTTTTTAATTGAAGCGAACCAGAGATGTAGCCCATATAAGCGAATTTTGTTATCAATTGGCTGAGTATTGCCTATGTCATGTTAGTTCTTTTATATTTTAGTCTTTAAATGTTGATTATAAAAATGAACCTTTAGAACTAATTTCAGATCAATGAGTAAGAGGTTGAAAAGTCCCAACATGTTCAAAGTCCTCCATGTAAAATTCCCAGCATGTTCAAAGTTCATACCCTAAGCGTTTTAATCATGGTTGAGTAAGTGAAATCTAAATTTTGAAACCAAATGAGAAAGAACTCAATTTACCAGGTTAGAAACTTGAAATCAAAGTCAGATTTAAAATTCGGAACAAGGAAAAGAGCCCAAAGTAAACTATTGTTGCTCAATTTGGAACAAGGAAAAGCACTAGGCTAGAAAAAGATTTTTTTTGTATCATTGGTTGTTGAAGACAGAATTGGCCTTCACATTTTTTTGTTTTCGCCAAGGCTGAATGAAACACTGGGTGGATGTCATCCCCTACTGTTTTATTTTGTTGAAATTTAGATTTCAAATTATTCCGAAGAGTATACATTGATCGATTAGAAATGGTAGCCATAAAACAGTGATATATTCAGGTAGTTAGTACAAGTCTTATTTCCGAGAACAAATTATAGATATCCTCCTTATCTAAGGCAAGTTCAAGATGGTTTTCAATGGATTTTTTAATCTAGAAAATATTGGTCAGTATTTTATATTATTAATCAGCATTAAAGGAGGAAAATGCAAGCAAAAGATAGAAGGAACAAATGGTTGGAGTTATTCCTGTGTAGTGGGAAAATAACTGTTAACATGACAGCAGTTGCACATAAATATTATTGCAGGAGGGTATTCTGTAGGTAGTTTCAACATTACAGGTCTTCAAACAACATCATTTCAACCAGTAAAATGGTATTGTGTACAACTACTTCAGCACTCGAAAAGGTGTCAGAACTGCCACCTTCGCCATGCTCTAATAAGGCAAATGCTATAGTAGTATATCGTTGTTCATATTTGATGGGTTCTATCAGTGTCACAGAGGGGTAATACAAATATTGCATGATGATTTACAACATTGTTTGAAATAAAATAAAAATTGTTTGAACCACATTAGACAATATATATATTTTTAAATATTTTTAACCAAGCGTCGGAAGACTGGTGCCTTAGACGTCGGAAGAATGACGTTATTTTTTTTAATATTTTTACTTTTTCGTTGGAATACCAACGCCTTAAACGTCGGAAGAGCAATGTCAATTTTTTTAATATTTTTACATTTGCGTAGGAAGACAGACGCCTCGATCGTCAGAAGAACGACGTTTATTTTTAAAAAAAATTTAGCTTTTTTGTCGCTAAAGCGATGTTACATAAGCGTCAGACTAAACATCGAATGTTATTTCATCAGAATTGCGACGGTTTTTAAAATGTCAGAATTAAATGTTGGAAGCCATAATGTCAGAATTGCGACGTTTTTATGAAAACTTGAAAAGCGTTGGAAGACCGACAGTTTGTTATCGTCGGAAGACCGATAGTTGTGGGTCGTTGGAATACCGACGCTTATAAAACGACGGAATAACGACACTTTGCAAAACGTCAGAAATGTGTTGGTATTGCGACACTTTGGAAAAGTGTTGGAATTGCGACGTAATGGCTAACCACATTTTTTCCAGCCTCAAACTATCGCTCTTGCAATGACTATGTGTCGAAATATCAACGAAGTGGCCGTCAGACATTGGGCCAAATTTTCTAGTGTCCTTTGCATCAGAAAATATAGTTGTTGCTGTCCTACTGCAGAAACAAAATAGAAGGACAAGAAAAACCTATTGCATTTTTCAGCAAGGCATTAAGAGATGCACCTCTAAAATACAACATAATGGAGAAACAATATTTTTCCTTAATTAGAGAATTAAAAGATTTCAGAGTTTACATTTTGCACTCACACATCATTGCATTTGTGCCTAACACAGTGGTAAAAGACAGCTTAACACAAGATCCTGATGGTAAAAGAGGTAAGTGGATTGTTGTTATATTAGAATATGATCTAGAAATCAAGCCCACTGAACTAATCAAAGGACAAGGACTGGCTAGACGCATGGCTGAAACAAAATTTCAAGCACTGTACATGAATATGATTGATGCATTAGATGAACAGGAGGAGTTGGCAACTCCACTTATTTAAGAATCATTTCTGAATTCATCTTGTTACGCTAATATTTATATGTGCTTTTTAATCTCAATGCTCCTCCTGGTTTGTCCAAAACAAAGGCTAGATTCTTAAAGTTTAAGGTTGTAAACTGCTGCATTATAGATAAAATTTTATATTGGAAATATGCTAGTGGTATATTGCTTAAATTTTTGCCTGCGAATGATATAGATAATATCAAGCATGAGTTTCATGAAGGAGAATGTGAAGGCCACCTCTATTGGAAAACCACTGGCAACAAAATCCTTAGTGTTGGTTACTATTAGCCCACCCTCTTCAACAATGGGGCCTATATTTTATTGGAGAAATTCATCATGCCTCCTCTGCCCAACACAAATGGATCCTCACTACAACCAAATATTTCACAAAATGGATATAGGCCATTTCTTCTAGAACTGCTACAGACTCAGTGATTATCAAATTCCTTGAAAACCACATTTTATCTAGATTTGGTTCTCTTAGAAAGATTATCATTGATAATGCTGCTGCTTTTAGATCCAAGAAAATGGTGGAATTTGCCACAAATATCATATTACATTGGGACATTCAACAACTTATTACCCTCAAGGTAATGGGTTGGCTGAATCCTCAAGAAAAAGTTTGGTGAACATCCTCAAAAAGTTGCTAGAAGAGAACAAGAAATCATGGCACAACAAACTAGTGCATGCACTATGGGCAGACAAATTAACAAATAAAAAATCAATTGGTTTGTCTCCCTATCAGCTAGTTTATGGAGCATATGCAATTTTTCCAACAAGTTTAGGGGTGTCAGTGATGAAGCTCATCCAGGAAGTACAGTCAAAAGAGAATGACATGAAAATAAGAATAAACCAGACTGTCCAGTTGCAGCAAACTAGAGAGGAAGTATACAACAGGACACAACAAGTGCAAGAGAATTTAAAGAAGATATTTGATAAGAGAAATAAGTAAAATTATTTCAACATTGGTGACAAAGTGCTAAAGTGGGACTCAAGAAGAGAAGACAAGAGAAAGCATGGAAAATTTGACAATCTATGGAAAGGTCCATATATCATCCATTCAACAAGAGGTAACAATGCATTCTTCCTATAAGAGATGGATGGAACATAATTGTTTGGAGGTCCTGTCAATGGCAGGATGCTCAAGCATTATTTTTGTTAAAAAACTTAGTTCAAATATTTATTCATCGTATATAACACTGTTTGAATAAAAGATCAGAAAAATAAACATAAAAACAAAGAAAAGAGGAAAAAAGGGCAGATAAAAATAAAAAGGTAAAGCCCCATACCAAAAAAGAATATTTCTAAAAGTGTGCAAGTCCGAATGCCACTACTTTTTAAGAGGAAGTCCTATTCAGTCATACAACTTAATCATGATTGAACAAGTTTTAAAATTTCTGCTGATAGGTTAGTGAATGAAGATTTTCCAAACTAGTTAAACTTGGCTTATCAGTAGATTAGATTAGGAAAATATATTGGTTCCAATGTTCAAAACTAAACCAAAGAGAAAAGAGAGGGATATATCATAAAATTCCAAATCATAACCCTCAAGTTTTTAGTTTTACCTTGTGCAAAATAAAATCTATGTGCAGCCTGTCTAAAATGCCATGGGTCATAATAAATCAAACTGCTTAATCTTGATTTGGTCATGTTTTCAATTTACTGTTAATAGATTAGAGAATGAAAATCTATCAAACTGTTTAATCTTGACAAATAAATATATTAGGTAGAGAATAAAAGAGCTCATCAGTCTAATCTGAGCCTTTGGATGATATAAGTGTAGAAGTAGATAGTTTCTAGTTTTCAAAAGAAAAATGATGTAAAGGGTTGGCTAATCTAAATGCACCCACATGAAGAATTTTTTTTAGGAAAAGTATGATGGGTAGGTAGAGTTGAGTTGAAACAATATTTTTTTCCATATTTCAAAAATCATAGCTTCAAAGAACAACAACAAATCAGAAAATTGAAGAAGAGAAGTTTTCAAAACTAAAAATCAAGGCACTGGTCTACTAATTCCAGATATTTGATCTTTGAGGTTCTTGACACCTCCTAAAGGAGCTGCCCTCCCCAGTTGGAGCTACTATTATCCTCTTGTATTCTACAAATTCTCTAGGTGACTATGTATTTTCACCAAGCAAGTAAAGATAGCACTCCTTGCCCATCAGCTATCTTTAGAAATCTCACTGCCTTCATTATCCTTTTAAATCCTTTTTCATTATCTCTCAGTTTGCCTTCTAAAAACCAATTTTCTGCTCTTAAAAGAATTCAATTTGGGCTTATTTCCCTCATTTTCTCTCTCTTTCCTTCCAAAAGCCTCATTCCATCACTTTCCCCACTAAAAACCCCCATCAACTCCCTCCCTTAACTATTCTTCCTTATATACACTAAAACAACGTAAAAAAACAAGTTTTCTACATTGTTTTAAGTTTAAATTTTTAAACCTATTAGGACCCTTTGTTTTATATTTAAAAACTATGTTTTTAATATAAAGGCCCGACCTTTATGTTTTAAGCCCTTCCGCCTATGCTAAAAGCCCTCATACGACCCCATCCCTTTCCTTTAAACAAAAATCGCTTTTGCTTTTGTTATTTTCCATTGGGCCCACTCTTCATCGAACCCCATCACCATATAACCATAACCCCATTATATTTTAAACCCCTGCACTACATGGAAAAAAATGACCACGTCACATGGTGCTCGGACCCCACCACTCCTAAAACTCCTAACCACCATAGATCTGTCTCCCCCAAGATCTAACGACTCCCAACACATATCACAAAATTATGTGTGTCATGGTTAACATTTTTAAAACACGTGATATAAGTTGTTTTACCACTTGTACCCTCTGCCATGCATCTTCCTCTATATGGTATCGCACGCCTTTTCCCAAAACCATTACCGCCCCTCCGTATACACGAAAACCACCTTTCCCGCTCCTGAAAATCACATAACCATTTCCCGCCAAAATCTAATACCACCCTCCAAATCAAACTATCTAGATCCATGCGGCTCTGCAATGAAGCATAAACCGCCATTAACACCTTCGCATCACTCAAAAATCCCACAAAACCCCAAATAAATGCATAAAAGCCTCCCACATAGGTTTTAAAACTTACAATTTGATTATTTTTTAGGTTTCATGGCGGAAATGCAAGAAATGACATTTTAAGGTCCCAAAATAGTTTTAAATGGACTTCCTCGGTGACGATCCAGTAAATTTATCCACCAAAGGACTAAGAATTCCAGATCAACAAATAGAATCGATGGGTCAAGACCATCGATGCACACTCAAGCGCACCAAAGAAAACTCAAATGTTTTTAATATAGACAGAGACAAGCACAGGAAGGAAAAACAATTAAAAGTCGTGACAGTAAAGACTAAAGGGTTAAATGATTAAGCCAAGGATTAAAGAACGAATTAAAGGACTAGTCATAAACCAAAGGTAAAGGCAGAATCAAAGGAGAAGCAAAGATAAAGAAAATAGTTAAAGGATAAATCCAAGTTAAAAAATCCTAAAACAGAGTTCAGAAGATAAAACAGAGGCAGACCAACACATAGGCAGATTCAAGTGACTTAGATAAAAGTATTTACTTCTTAAAAGGACATATTTTTCCACCTACAACATGTTTTATTTCAATAAAATATCAGCAGTTATTACAAACAGTCAAAGATATTTCTCATCTACCCAGCAGTTATTGTAAAAGTTATTGAAAAAGCCTTGAAAGTCAAGTATCTCCCAGAGTTAGCTTAAAAGTTAAGTTAGGAGTTATTATTTCATAGAAACACTCTCAGATATTTTTCCTTGGGCCTTGCATCATCTCAAAGGTCAAAAAGTCATTTACTCTGTAATAAATAACATCTAAAACCCTATCTTAGGAATACCTCCTCATTTTGCAAATAAATACTGCCTGTATTATTCATTTTTAGTGTTGGTTGGTTGGTTAGTTGAATGATTTTCTATTGCTGAGCTAGTTGAGGACTGCTAGGCTGGATTTGAGAAAGCTCTGAGTTGCAAAGATTTATTGTACTAGAGCAATGTAACTGTTTTGAACATTCATAATATAAGCACGTTCACAGGATTCGTCAGCTATGTTAATGGTGAATTTTTCCTTCTTTGTCAATGTTTTCCTTCTATTTTCCATTCTGTCCATTATTTATCTAATAAAAGAACATAAATTTAGAGTAGGATATGTTATCTTGGCACCCTATTTATGTCTGCATTGTTTATCTTAATGTTTTCCTCTACAAGGTCTGATTGGAGAATTCTTAGTTGCTCTTTGGTTCCACCTAGCTTGTTGTCTTGGAAATGATTTAATAGAGTCAAG
Source organism: Pinus albicaulis (assembly GCA_034641835.2). NCBI lineage: Eukaryota > Viridiplantae > Streptophyta > Pinopsida > Pinales > Pinaceae > Pinus > Pinus albicaulis. Next base: position 1,344,627,331 of record CM076579.1, read on the forward strand.
CCAAAGAATTCTATGGTAAGCCATGTCCTTTGGTGTAGCTTGAAATATTGTTTTAAGGCCTTTCTTTGAAGTATACTTAGTAGAGTCTAAACCAGGGAAGTCTATGGTAGCTCTTTAGATACACTCACTGTTATCTTAAATGTTTTCTTTGTCTAAAAGTAATTCTAGGATTGTTGGATTGTTGTCTTAAAGGTTTTCTTATTAAATTTTTGCCAAAGAAGTCTATGGTATTCCTTGTCCTTTCGTTTGCCTCAAATAGTTACCTAAAAGGCTTTTCTTATTGAAGTAGAGTTAAAATATTCTTAACTGACCTTTAGCTTTGCTTCCTTCACAACTTATTATCATTTCATATGCCATATAATCTAAGAGATCCAGTTGATATAGTTAGCTTTCCCTATGAAAACCCTTGCAAAGTTGATGAAAAATTAAATCCTTTTAAGACTCCATAGCCCAATGGATTAATATTTCTTATGGTCTATCTATTCAGCTGAAACACTCCTTCAATTAATTACACCCTTTGATATATCAACCTATCAATCAATCAATCAAAACAAACAAGTCCTTTGAACTTCATAACTAGCCTAACATCATAGAAAAAAGTACAAACACATATCATCTATAAACAATTACATAGAGAGATCCCTCTCTGAGTCCAGGAAGGCTAGGTCCCAGAATTCCAAAGTCGTTCTGATGTGGTTCCATGCAGCGTTTTTTCTTGTCAATCATGCAAATCACAGGGAGCCAAAAAAAAGGACCCACATTAATGTAGAATCTATAGGCAGTTCGGTAGATTCTTATATCTTTCACTTCTTCTTTGACCTGGTCACAACAACTTTGTGCTTCGGGTTATACAACACATCCAGTGGCGGTATCTCTTCAAATTTCAAGAATATTTCAGTAGTCGGAAATGCCAGAATGATTTCCATATTTTAGGCCGGTGTTTCTTCTAGCTTTTCCTCTGTATCATTGTTTCCTTGAATCTGACTCTATTAATGAATAATCTTGGAAACCTCTACAGTGAATGAGGTTTCTCTAATTTATTCGTGATTCTGGTAGTTATCTATATCAATAGAGACATGTTGTATACTTTATTTTCCTATATGATTCATGGAACTTGAAGCACCTACCATAGGAATGATTTCTAACTAAATGACATTTTTAATGGCAAGGGTATCCATTTCTGACAATGCTTTCTCAAATTCTTCCCAATTTTGGATGAATCTATCATCTTGTTGAACATTAACAATTTCTTTCTCTTGAACTAGTACTAATACTTGAGTAGCTATAGAAATTATAATATGTTCTACCTTTGGCTTTGGTCTATGAACAAATAATCTGGTACATGAGCATTTATCTTTTGTCAATACACTTTATATATTTCTGAATAATCTGGACTAAGAAATTATCTGCTTTATGCTGAACTATTGAAAATTCATGAATTAATTAAAACATTTTGTGAAACCAGCTCCAAAAATAGAATAAAAGAGATATCAATGCCTTAGAAATAAGCCACTTCGAGGGGAGAACCTCCAATACATTACATGAATGAACAATTCTTGGATGATACAAATGACAAAACCTCCTTTCTATATATAGGAGTCCATGGGGCCACAATGTAATCCTAGTCGACCTAACAATAATAATGTAAGGGCACAATAATAAAAATATGGGTGTTACAGGGGTACAACAATAACAATAAGGGGGGCTACACTAACATAATAAGGGACTACAATATTAATATAGGGACTTAACATGCCCCTCTCCTTCAAACAAGTGTTGTCCTCAACGCTTGAATATTTCTCGATGCTTTTGTATAAAATTATCATCCTCCCATGTGGAATCTTCTATAGGAAAGTTCTTCCACTTGCTGAGATACTTTAAAATTGATTGTACTTGTCGAGTTCTTGTTTCTATGATTTCTTCATAACTTCTTTCGATGTGATTTTCATCTTCCTATTGTTTCATTAGATTATGCACCAAAGTTAGATTATCCTTTGAGAGTTGGAGAACTTCTTGTTGATGCTCGATGTGATATTCCACTAATTTATAATCCATATTAGATATTATTTGATCATTAAAACATCAAAATTAGCCTGCATTTATGCTTTTAAACCATCTATGCCATCTTCAGTTTCTCTTTGTAAGATCAAAATTTGTTGCACTTGGTACTGTAATTTTGATATCTCACACTGCAACTCTTCCTCTTCATGCGTTATAGTATAGCTTTTTGAGGGCTTAATGGGTATGGAATTATTTTTTGGAGGCATTATAGAACCCAATACTGATAAAAATTCTAAAATATGCCCTTGGAGTCACTTCAAACTACTTTTTCAAACAAACGTTATGCAATTTTAAAAACCAAATACACACCTTTTTCTTGCTTTTGAGGAGATCGATATTGAAACTGAATTATATCTGTGGTTTCTGATCTTCAATATTTGAAATTCGGCCCTGAGGTAGCTCTCTGAATCCTCTTTTTAATGCCACAAGTCTGACTTGATTTGGATTCTTTAAGACAAAGTTATGTCCAATCTCCTGCAATGACCTAATTATGGATTGGTTCAGTAGAGTGAACTTGTACGACTTTCCATGTGTCACTATTTGCTCCTTTGGCTCTGAAATTTATAGATAGGAAACTATAGTCTGTTTAATTCTAGTCACTTTTTACAGAATTCCAATTCGATTCTCAGAGAGTGAGTTATGAATATTTTCCCACGATCACCACTTTCAGATGAAATTCGAGAGCCTGAAAAAGACCTAACTTCCACAGATCATATCTCTGCAAATATTACGAACCAAGCTCTGAAATTTTGTGATGATGTTCCTTAGGATTTTTTCTTCGTACTCTAAAAATTTCAGCTTCTGAAACAGCATAGAAAAAGAGTTCTAGCGAAACTTCTGCTATGACCTGTTTAGGTTAAATTCAGGATCCTGCAAAATACCTAACTTCCACGGATCATAGCTCAAAAAATATTGCGAACCAAGCTCTAAAATTTTGTGATGATGTTCCTCTAGATTATAGCTTCGTACTCTAAAAATATCAGCTTCTCAAGCTTCATAGAAAAAATTTTATAGCGAAAATTACACAATGACCTGTTTGGAGCAGCGAAACCCTAGAATCCAAAGCTTTGATACCAAATGTTGTGAAACCAGCTCCAAAAATAGAATAAAAGAGATATCAACGCCTTATAAATAAGCCACTTCGATGGGGCAACCTCCAATACATTACATGAATGAAAAATTCTTGGATGATACAAATGACAAAACCTCTTTTATATATATAGGAGTCCATGGGGCCACAATGTAATCCTAGCCGACCTAACAATAATAATGTAAGGGCACAATAATAACAATATGGGGCTTACAGGGGTACAAAAATAACAATAAGGGGGGCTACACTAACATAATAAGGGACTACACTATTAATATAGGGACTTAACAAAACATATCATCAAATCTGTCGGGCTTGCTTGAACATTCTCTTAGCTTGACTGAATTCATTATCTCACTAGAAATACCATAGGAATCATAACTTCTATTTAGAAACACTGGAAAGTTAAAATGATTTAATCGATCAATTTCAAGATAGACATGCTTGAAATTGTCTAGGGCATATGAACCACAGGAAAAAAGAAAAGTTGGCCAAACGATCTTCTTGGCATCTTTCAGGGTTTTGGTTAAATCATGATCAACTGTTTGCTAAGCGATTTCTTTGGCTAACAATTTATTTGGTATATGCAAGGGTAGGACATGAGGATTGGAATAAATTCCAAAAATACGGATGTACATAAAATTCTCTTCACTGAACCACCTACCTACAAACTTGAGACTCTTATTGGCTTCAGGAGTGACACTAGTGATTTTTCTTTCGAAAATGACTTGGAAGACCAGGAGAATTATATCATTGCATATTTTAAACACATAAGAATGATATTTTGACTCCCATAAGAAATATAACTGTAAAAAAATATGGGTTTCAGCTTCTCTGGTCCATTTCCATCCTAAATATGAAAATTCAAAGGAAAAATATACTGCATCTAAGATATAGGAGCTCATATAAAAAGAAGAGACTACATGGGGTGGGGAATTTCTATTATATCTGTAATTCATAATATATCTAATCAAATTATTAGAAAGAATGGTAGGCCAATATAGAATATAGCCTTCAGAGGCTGCTTCTATCAAGAGTGTCCAATTTTCTTTAAATTTGGTCGTATTTACATATCCAAAGAGACGGCACATTATTGAAACTATTTGAGACAATGGGATTTTGAGAGAGACGACTGAATACATACCATTATCTTTGCACTTATGCTGGTTAGGATCATTTCTTCATTCTTTAATTATTGTCACTTTATGGTCATTCTCACACATGAACTCTTGAATGAATTGGGTGTCATATATCTTCTGCGATTCTGGTAGTTTATACATTTTTTTGAAATCTAATAGCCTGAGAGAACTAATGATAGTTTTGCTTCGAGTAACAAATTGTCTATCTCTGATATCCGCATTTTCCAGCACCCATTTCACTAAGTCAGTCTATGGAAGCATTTTAGGATGAGCTTTGTGATGAAAATAATTTGTTTTATCTGTCCATGATTTAGAATCATTGGAAAAATTATCATCGGCCACATGTTTTCTGTCGAGAATTACTTGTGGATTCTCGTTCTCGAACAATTGATAGATCCCTTCGTAGCTCATGGAACCAATTTCTAGGTTGCATGTAGTATCTGAGATTAGGGGAGCCATTTCGTCGTTTTCCTCTTGCTATATGAATGAGAGTGATGGGGTGGTGTATTTCCTTCGCACTTTAATTAGCCTTGACATCCTTTTGTGCCTGAATTTTTGGAATTGCCCTGTTGAGATGAAAACCAAAGAGGATAAGCTAAAATTACTTCGAACGATATTAACTGTTATGTCAACTTAACTCATGCATATGGGAGATCTATGATATTAATATTTAAAATAATTAGAAATAAATTACACACCTCGAGATCATAAAACACTTGAATTAACATTTAATTGACAAGCATAGGTCCATGTGATAGTGACAGATGTCATTATATCAGGATTGATTGATCGGCGATTTTGATCGTTGGCGACTTGTGATGCTTGGAGTAATCTCCGAAACACGAAGTGAAGTATTGCGATGTTTAATATGGGATGCGATATTGGTGTCTTTCAAGTGACGGCTTCGCTATTTTGCGTTTCGACATTTTGTAAGTGCTTTTTCGCTATTTCTCATTTCGGCATTTCGCAAGTTCAGAGATTCACTGATTTTTTATTTCATTGATGTTTTCCCCCACTGATGTGCCTTTTTTTGGTTTGAGGGTTCCTTTTAGGTTTTTATTTATTTTATAAATCTTAATATAATAGAAAAACTAACATTAAGTTTTATTTCTAAAACAAATATTAACCTAATTTTTTCTTAAAAGGGTCCCCATTATCCTTTCTAACCTATTTTACTTAGATAATGAGGAGTTGTTGTAATACTACAAAAATTGGTGACACACTGGATGAATCAAGAATATTTGATAAATATTAATACTCAAAGACAATATTCTAGGAAATTCAATAAATAATTGAAATTTGAATTTGATATAGGTAAATTTAAACCTAAATGGCCTGATTTTACTTGAAAAACTTTATTCTTTCTTTTGTGAATGAAATTTCTCTTTAAATGAATCAAATCTTAATAAGTTGAAAAGATAAGTAGGAATTTCATCAAAGCTTAGCTTATTTGATAAACTTATTAGTCACTAGTAGAGCCACTACTGCCAATAGGTGTTCATAACATCGACAGAGTTAATATTTAACCAAAAATGAACCAATATGTTACACGATTTTTTGGTCCTCTAACCTATTATCATTAGATGGACCCAAGTACACCATGTAAGACCAATTTTACCCTAAGTAAAATTGCTTTCACTATGAAAATAACTTAGTAAACCACCTTTATTAAGTTGTTTATGGTTTACACAGGAAACCCCATGAGGAAATATTAAATAAATATACATTTGTTTGATTTTCCTCAAGGAATAATTAGTTAAACATCAGTTTAATTAATATTCACAGTTTATGTTTAACCAATAGAAATTAATTAGATAAATCATTATTTATGTTTATTATTTTCCTAAGAATAATTATTTAAACCTTGCTTTAAATATTCTTTGTTAAATATGACTAAATCACCCTTAAATAATTAAATAAATCATTATTTATTTGATTATTACTCAACGACATCCTTAAAATGATAAATAAATCATTTATTTATTTATTATTTACAAATAAAGGGATTTGACCCAAGTCAAATTCCTTTTCTCTCCAACAAATATAATAAAATTTTCCCATAAAAGTTGGATCTTGATTTGGTTAATAATATTTTAATTATGCACCAATATCTAGACTAACTTAATATTTTGTTATAAATAGAAGGGTTTTCTCATTCATTTACCACCTTTTGTTTCCTAGAGATCACTTTGGATCTATACTTTTGGTCTGACTATTGATCCACCATCATAGTCATATTTTGCTACCATTTTTTGTCTGGGTTTTCTACACCATAAAGAGAGAGAAATTCTAGATCTGAAGTGTTGAGGACTTACAAGAACCCATCCCATTGAGGAGAATAGGGAACACCCTCTTGTGTTTTCCTCCCAGGTGCCATTAGTACAAAATTTATTTGATATATTCTTGTCTTGTCTATTGGATGCATGGAGTAAATATTGTTTTTTTTACTGCTTAATGTCTTCTAATGCATAGATCTAGATTTTTGCAACATTTATCTTGATCACCTAACTGCAGATCTAAGGATATTAGCAGCCATCTTTGCTGTTAGGGCTATTTTTTATGTGCATCTAAAGTGGTATTTTTTCATACGCTTGGAATTAAGATTCATACTAACAACTGGCAACTCCACATGGGTTTATGATTACGACCGTTGTCGTTTTTCTGATCCTTGCACATCCAATTACTTAAAACCATAGTTTTTCTCTTCAGCCCCTTGTTTTTGGTTTTCTTGATGTTGTTTTTAACCTATAAAACCCTAAAATGATAAAAAATTTGACTTCTGTGTGTTTTCGGACCTATTGCGCAAGTGACAGACATTAGTCGTAGCTTAGACGACAATTTTTTCTGAAACCTACCACCGAGAGTGCCGGAAGTGCAGGTCGCACTTTTTGGCCCAAAACCTGTGACCTAGACCCTCAAGAAACACTTTTCAGCCAAAAACTATGACCTCTGCTGAAAACAAGTCAGAAATTGTGACCTAGACTTTTTGCAGGGATTTTCTGAAAGTTTTATGGATTTGTCTGAGCCTCTGTTTAGGGTTGCCTGACTTCCGTATCCATCCGTTTTGGACCTGTAATTGTTTTGTTTCACTCAACTAAGTGGGAACCTAGCCCCCTAGGGATTCAGTACCCTCCACTTTTCATGGAAGATTTTTTGCTGTTGCAGGTTGTCTGAAATTTCAAAGTCTTTAGCCATTTTTTCAGATCTGATACCTCACCTTCAGATCTGCTTCAGATCGGCTTGTTATCCATCCAAATCACCTCATCTAGCTTTTTTTGGGTTTTCCTCTAGGGTTCACTCCATTTCCCTTTAGGAGATAGCCTTTTGCCACCTTGTTTACATCAACTTTTCCTCTGATTTGTTGCTATTTTTCTGCACCACTTTCCAGCAGATTTTGTCTTTTAGATCCCTGTCCCTCTTGACCTTAGATCTATTAGCTTTTTTAGTGTGTTTTCCTTAGTTTTTTCTCATCTATAGACTAGTTTTTGAGAGGCCCGCCTCCCTGGGTTTAGATTATTGCATTATTAGTTGTTTATTTTCTGTTTTTGAAAGCCTATATACTGTCATTTGCAGGTTTATTTACAGTTATGCAACACACTTTTTCTTTTTCTCTATAAACGTCTGGGTTTAAAACTTAAAATTTACACACTTTTACACACACACCCTAAGCGAAAAATGGCTTGGTTAACACCGCTAAGAAAAGACTCTAAAACATTGAAATTAATTGATCCTACACCTCTTTGCCCTTGTTTCTTGCACCTCCCTGCCCTTGTCAGTCTCTTTTTTCTTTGTGTTGTTTTGTGTCGTCACCATTGTGCCACCAAGGTGTTTATCCTGGAGACTTCTTGGCATTCATCCTCAGTTTCTGGTAGGAAGACTTACTCCTCTGCGTAGGATTCGAGTTAGTCCTCCACCGAGTCTACACACCAACTCTTCTTCTGGTCCTTTGGGTTCTCCTTCTCATTCTGCCTTCGGTTCTCGCCCTGACACCTTCACCATGTTTGGTGCAGGACCTAATTTTGGTGGTAACCTGGCCCTCAGGCTGGGAATACCACTACTAGGACCGCAACGGACACTACCCCAACTATGTCCTTGCTTCCCTTCATGGCAGGCCTCAGCCTCCCCGATTTTGACCAGTTGATAAACAACCCTATACACCATGATGCTAGTTGGCCTGCTATGCCGCAAAGCTCCTTTCTGACATCCAAAAGTTTGAATTCCTTGCTAGAGAAGATCCTTCAAATCATGTCCGATCTTTCCACATGTGGTGTTCATCTAACTCCATTACCAATGACTCTATCCGTCTTCGGTTGTTCCAACGAATGCTTACATGTGAAGCTTCTAAGTGGTATGTTGATCAGGCCACTTCCTCTCACACCACCTTTGTGACTCTTGCCCAGGATTTTCTATCTTACTTCTAGCTTCCCCTTAGTTATGACACTGGTATCTAACTTTTGACTTATTTATGTCAATCATCTGCGACCCACCTATCCGATCATGTCCAGGAATGGAAGAGAAGAAATATCCTATGTCAATTACCTACCTTCGAATACCGTGTCTACATGGATTGGTTCCTTAGATCTCTCTTGCCTCCTATCGGGAAAGATGTCGCATCGCATTTTCCTCAAACCAAAGAATCCACCCTCCAAATGGCATTAAAATATGACCTGATCTATGCTCAGTCAGGTTATGTTTATACCGTTCTACCTAATCTTCCAAGACCTGGTGGTGCTAATGCACCAGGGGCACCTCATGCCACTGATGGTATCGTTAGAGCTCTCTCATCCATATGCTCAACCTCCCATGGGCTATGGTTTTTCTTGGGGGGGGGCAGCACCTACTACAGTTTTCCCCCTCTCGGTAGCACGTTTCCATGATACGACATGCCTCCTATTTTGGCCCAACCTCCTGTTTACCACATTGTTACCCAACCTCCTTATTATCTGTATCTGCAGCTTGGTGATCCAGCTCCTCCAACATTAGCACCTCCGCCTCCCTTGCCTTCTCAACCCCTGCAACAGTAGCCACCACCCCCTCAGGAGCAGGTGGATGCATAGAAGGGATTTGTGGCTACCCAACCACTTGAAGGATAGGTGGCCACTTGACCTCTTCCATCTGGTACCTCTGATTACCAGGTTCTTATGATGAAATCTGCCTAACCTCTAACCATAGACATCAGTCTTCAGACTCGGTCCCGTCAGTACAACAAGCCTCCTGCTACGTCTGTCCTCGAGCCACCTCCTTAGATCTCTACAGAGCCTCTTTTGACACCTAATGGTCCCTTACAGATCCCTCAGCTTAAGGTGAAGGTTCATACCAAGATCCCTAAAGGACCACTATGCCAAAATGCTACTTCTAGCAAAGTTGCCCATTCGTATAGCATAGTAGATGATTTGGCGCAATCTCCTGCTGCCATTTCAATGCTAGAACTCCTCCAGTCGTGCCCTTCACAACAAAAATCTCTACTATCTGCCATGGGCGTTGTAGATCCTTCTGACGATCGATTGATTGTCTTTGATTTTGATCGGTCAGAACATCCTCCTCTCCCTGCTTCCGTCACCTTCCAAATCCCAGTCAAGATCCAGAACGCCAACATTTCCCAGTGCATTATTGATGATGGGGAATCCACTTGTGTGATGTCTGCTTTGGTTTGGAAGAAACTCGGATCACCTAAGTTGGCTCCTTCCATGATTACTCTCTGAGCGTGGGATGGCCATGCCTCCCAGCCCGTTGGATTATTCTGCAATTGTCTTATTACTCTTGCGGGCAAGACTGTTTGCGTTGATGTAGAATTCATAGATGTCCCCTTAGATTACAACATTCTATTGGGTTGTAGCTACACCTATGCGATGTCTATTGTCCCATCTGCGGCTCACTGCAAGATGTTCTTCCCTCATAATGGAAATATAGTCACCATTGACCAGTTGACATATTACGAACCGAAGTCACAAACCTCCTCTAAGTCCACCATCTCTTCAGTGGCCAATAAGAAGATCGTCGATACTTTGACCAGTGTCTCACCTAGAGTCTACAAAGATTCCTCATTGCTTGGGACTTTCCCTCATCTTCCCCCTCCTATCTCTGATCCCATCTCATCTAATGTTTTCATGATGCAATCGTCTCGGGCTGCCCTCAAGTGGCCCACCTCACCTAGTCAGCAGTCTCCTCGCCCCCTGCAGCCTAATCATAGCCCTTCGATTCAACATTCTATACCTCCTCCTCATGGCCCTTCAGCTGGTATCCACGAGCCTCTTTACCCCTCGGAAACAGTTCTCCCAGGCCTTAACCATTTAGGAGCCATCCCGCCTGGCCATTACGCCTCTGGTCAAATACCATTCCTAGCTCCTCCCCCAGGAGTGTACACGGTACCTATCATGGCCACCCTCTCTCTTCCTAAATTTACTCTTGGGATTCCCTTCTAGTACCTTGATCCTCCAGCCTCTACCCCGCTTGGTCAACCCCAACCTTATCTTGCTTTGACCCTGGTTCAACCGGTCCCCACGAATTCTCCCGCTGCAACAGTGCCTTGGCCACCTCAACGGGAACCACCTCCTGTTGCGACCACTTCGGGTAAGAAGGGAAAAGCTTGCAAGAAGGCATCAAAAGACAAGGCTACCCCGACAAACCCTGCCCCTCCTTGGCCTCCAAATCATACCATCCAATGTGCTTTATGTGATTTTATTGGTCATGCCACCCATACTTGTTCGGAGTTGCCTCATCTCAAGCCCATGGTTAATGTCACATCCCCTAAGTCTACGGTCTCAGAAACCTCTGTCCCTTCCTTGACTGTAGCCAAGAGCCCAAAGAATATTCACACCAACCACCCCTGTGCTTTGTGTGATCTCCATCGCCATTATACCCACCTCTATCCCTGCCTTGAAGTGTACCGCTCCTCTTTGGAAGCGGTTTGCCAATTTGAGGCCAAGCGCAACGAGTCCACCACTCCCTTATTTGTGTGTTTTGCTTCGGAAAAACTAGAGGACACGAATGCTCCCATTGACATTCCCCCTTCTGATGTCTAGATAATGGAGCGTTCATCCACCATTTGATACCTATCATCATCCATGAGACCCTCGGTGGAAGTCCCCTTGGAGACTTCCCTTGATGTTTCGCTTGACCTCCCTTCAGCAATCACCCTAGGCTCAACATCAGTAGATCCTTTATCTGCTTACTCTTATGTCACCACTTGTGATGATGCGCATGTGAACTTCTCTTTTCATGATGATGAGTTAGGTAGCTTCGCCGTGTTAGGTGGTATTTCTTCCACCAGTCACCCCATCTTCTATTACGATGACGACATTATGGAAGTAGTCACCATCCCTAACTTTATCTATCCCCCCTTACATCGAACCCATGCATTCAAACCACATACACCTTGTGGCCATTAAATTGAAACCCAATGTTTGGGTAAGGGGGCACCCATATTCGAGAAACCAGGTGAAGAAATTCTCCACAACTCTCCTAGTGTATATGGTCGTGTTGACTCTAGTACCATTATTCTTCCACATTTAGAAGAACTTCTAGAGTCCCATATGACTTCAAATCACTCTAGGGATTATACCCCTCATCATTCCTTCATATTACATAAACAACCCAATCCCTTCAACATTGTTGTTAACCAACCTGCGAGTTTTCTGGGAGAGCACCAGTTCATTATCTCCAAATCCTCTCTTTGGGATAGTGACACCATGTATGCCAATTTGGAATCTTAAAGTCCATTTGATTCATATATGCAGTACCAAAAGATATTGGTAATCCTCCATTCCCTTTATCAAATTGCATAACCATAACGAAAAGAAATGGTGCACCACATCATTAAAATGTGTTTAGATTCCCCTTTTTTCTAAATACATTTTGGCATGACCACAACATGCTTGGGGGCACCTATGCCCCTCAAACATAAAAATCCCAAATCTTAGCCAAAAATAGCATTAAAACCCCCTTTCTCTGACAAGTCACACTTTTCAAGTCATTTCCTAAGACAGGTCGCATTTTTCTGCCCACTACCTACTACCCAGGTCACAGAACAGACCCCCAAAAGTGCAACCTAGTCTGTTCATGAGCTCTGGTTACCTAAACTGAAATTTCATCCACTGAAATGAAAGGGTAGGATTAGGCCTCTTACCTGCAACTGATGGATCTCAATTCCAATGGTCAGTTTTTCTGCTATAATTGCCGCAATATTTAGGGCCTTCTCTCCCCACTATATTCACCACAGCTCCACCTGCAAATGAGTGAATTTGGAGGGGAAATGCCTTATTAAAAGAAAACCCCTGATTTTTCTTTCGCTTGTTGCGGAAAAACAATAGCCCAGTTTGATGAACCATCCATACCATTGGAAAGCTCTCACTAAGCCCTCAAATGGCTATATTTTAGTTTTTAGTGACTTGATACTCCATCAGGACACATTTTTTCCAAGAACCGTCACTTCACCCCTCCTTAAAATCGAATTTCTTCACTTGCAACACTTGTACTAGGGGCACCACTTTGCTTCCATACTTGTCCATGCTCGTGTCAATTTTTGTCATGAGTTACCATCTTGTACTCATGTTTTTATCATCCCCATTATACCTTTTCTGTGTGGCAGCACCATCGAGTCACCCTTTTTTAACGCATCCGAGTTGAGTCATCATTGCATTCATGGAGTCTATCCTAAGTCCCTTTGCATCCCATTATAGTCCTCCATCCTTCATTGCTTGGCCCCTCTCTCATGTCGCACATTATGGCCTTTAGTCCCACTATCACTGCCAGGTCATCCATGCCCTTTATGCTCTAACAAGGGAAGTCGTCTGTTCGCTTATGATCTTCGAAGGCAACTCTTTTGGGCGACTTAAGGACTACTACTACGAACAAGCATTGGATCAAAGGTAGGATCATTAAGCCTTTATAGAATTTAATTATGAATCACAATATATCTAGAGAAAGATAGATTTAGTTATCTGTTTGTTGCTAGCTATTCGTAGGACACTTGGGGGGTTTGTCTTGTCCGCAAGAACAACTTATCCGTCCAACAAATTGGAAACTCCTCTAGGCACATGTAGATTTGAGGTCTGTTCTTTTACTGTGTCAACCTCTTTAAAAAATGAAACACTTTTCCATGAGCATAATTCTTTTCCCGTGTCAAGCTCGTTAAAAAATGAAACAAATCCTCCCCTAATTAAGTCGAGTCTTTGAATAGATCTCATAAATGTTAATTCGTATATTTAGTTTAGTTATTTTAGTTTTTGCATAATTTTCTTATAGTTTTAGGTCGGGTCTTTCATATGATCTCATAAATGAACCTTCATTCCATCCAGCTTTTAGTAACCAGTAGTCTACTTAGTTGAATGAAATGAAGCTTGGGGGGCATGCACTCTAGCAAGTTACGCTTGGGGGGCATTCAAACCTATCTAAAGCATAGTTTTTCTTTGTTTCAAGATTTTGTTTTCAAGACTCGTTAAACTCATGAAAATCTTGAGATTATTTTTCTATCTTTCATTCTCGTAAAACACATGAAAATGCTGAGTTCTTTTTGTCTTTTCCTGCTCGTTAATTAAATTGAAAGTCGACCATATGAGTACATTTTTATCACTTTTTCGAACTTGTTATAATTTACAGAAAAATCGAAACTACTGAGTATACTTTTATCACTTTTTCAAACTCTTGAAAATTATGAAAAAGTGAAACCTTGGAGTTCTCTTTTAATATTTTTTCAGACTCTCTAAAAATGAAAAGATTGTCGAGTACTTGACTATTCAAACTCGTTAAAGGAAATGAACGGTCATCCCTTCAGTATAATTTTACCCCTTTTCCGGACTGAAATGGACTATTTACGAAAAAGGTATACATTGACTAATCATGGTCAATAGAGTTCTCTCTTGCATTATTTTATCCTTTTTCGGGCCTAAGAGACTAAATTTACGAAAAATTACACCCATGGATTTTTCTTAAGTTTTTTCTTATGACTCCCTAAAAATGAAAAACACCAAGTTTCTCCTATACTGGACTCATTAAAATTTAACAGTAAAGGACCTGTCAATTACAAACAGGAATAGACCACTCCTTCTTAGGGTTCGATTTTAATCTAAGTTGGACTCATCCGAAGGATGAGCTTATAAACAAGAAAATGTTATCCTCCTCAAGCTTGTCAAAAAATAAAAAGGTACTGCTAGAAATGGTGGGGGAAAAGAGATAAAACATATTCATTTGTTACACTTTGATTTTTAAAAGCATTACACCACTCTTGAACACGACAATTTTTTTCACACTTCTACCTGGGTTGGAAAATCCTTTGCCTATCAGTTAATCAAACCATATTGAAGGTCTTCAACTGGTTTCTGGGTATTAGCTTAGGGAAATTGTCACCAAACCATATACAGTGTTGTTGTGTGTTCAACAGGACAGTAAAACAAGCCATTCATCTATAAACATTTGTCTCCATTCGCATTGACCATCCCTGAGTCAGTCCTTGCAAAAAATTTCTTCAAAACTTGATCTATGGTTTCATGTTGTGAGTTTGCTTACAACGGATCACTTTATATCGACGACAACTCATCATCTAGGAATTTGATCTAGAATCCATCAGTACCTTGTAATCTGCATGCCTTAATGGTAGGTTTCTCACCTTCAATGACAGGTTGCATCATTGACCTTCGATCGAACGATTCCGTGAAATGTTCGACTTCAGATCACTTATTCACATCTCATGGATTGTACTGAGTAATTTGAGAGCCATTGTAATTATTGGTGGTTTCTCTCACACTTTTTAACAGTTCACATCATTGAATGGTAATCAAGTGGGTTCTACCATGTTCGACTTCAACACATTTAATCACATGGATAGAATCGTACTAGTTCGGGAAGCAGAAATCAAGACCCTGGATCTAATTTCCACCATCCAGGCTGCGAGGAGTTTTATTATTCATTATGCAGTAGATGATTCATTACACATGGTTGCTTCCATGCTGTGTCTACATTATTGATGTAATATTAAAATCATTTTTGTATCAGAAAAAGTTTACTTAGTTTTTTATTTGAGTATGGGAATGCCTACCTCAGCGATGATATATATACATATATACATTTTGCATTGAATGTTTTTACAGGTTCTGACTGGGGTGTCCACAGGCTGATCCTTGAAATGATAAATTACTTCACTCTTCATACATTATAGACTCACTCTTCATCTATTACAGACTTCGCACTTTAGGGGGAAATCTGTTACACTGAAAATTGTCACCTTGACGTTTTGTTGTCCGTATGAGCTCATTATCACTCATACATTTCTCCCTTGCAAGTATAAACACATTAGTTCCTAATATCAAGCCTTGAGAATAAGAGAAAATCTCATAAAATTCCTTAAAACACTTGTAGCAGACTTTCTCTTAGCTTTACCTGTGGTACCGCACCTTTTGTAAAGGAAAACTACGGTATGTACCACACTTTTTCTTCATTAAAAATGTGGAGCCCTGTAAAAGGTAAAAAAAGGCACAAGTAAAATCTAGAAGCTCAGTTTGAGTCATTTTTGGAAGCTTCTAGAAACATTCTTGTGGTGGAAAGTACGCTCCTTTCATGTTCATGCATCCTATCCAATAAGGAGCTAACCCCTTGATGTAAGGAACTAATCCCTTTGAAGGAGGATTCTATCCCTTCTTGTATGGAGCTGTAACCTCCTCTCTTTCACTATAAAAAGAGGCATAGGGCAGCCTCAAGGGGTTAATAATTGATGAGTTGAAGCTTTAGTATTATTTGAGGTGAAGTCCTATTGGAACTTAGACCCTTTTAGCTGATATTTCATGTGGGAAGGATTACATACCTATATGTATCTCTGTTGGAAGAGTGCAAGGCTGATCTGAGTAAAGGAAACGCCTGCTCTGGAACCCAGGAGGACCTGTACAACATCAAGGTGGACACGGTTGTAAGGCTCTTCTTATTTAAGTTAATACAAGTAAGTCTGCTTTTCTCAATAAGCTGTCAATTGATTGGTTTATTTTATGGATTCCTTGATCACCATAATAGATATGATTTATGAATATACGCTATGCAGGTGCTATTTGATGTTTTCTTGTTTGTGATTGCAGATCTTTGAAGGCAACTCTTTTGGGCGACTTAAGGACTACTACTACAAACAAGCATTGGATCAAAGGTAGGATCGTTAAGCCTTTATAGCATTTAATTATGAATCGCAATAGATCTAGAGAAAGATAGATTTAGTTGTTTTTTTGTTGCTAGCTGTCCGTAGGACACTTGGGAGGCCTGTCTTGTCCGCGAGAACAAATTATCTGTCCAAAAAGTACCCCCCATTTCATCATCATCATTGGTGTTAGTTTGTCATTCGCTCTACTATTTTCTCTCGTGCCATAGTTGAGGATCCCTTATTACCTCACCTATGGTGGAACTACTTCTGTTGACATCAACTCATTCATTCCAGAAGACAGGTCTAGAGGGCGGTGTACCTTGGTTCCATCTTCCACTCTTGTTCGGTGCATCGGATCAGACAAAGGGACTCCTTATTTCCCTTTGACTTGATTTTTTCTCAGCTCCAGTTCCTTTCAGCATGATCAAGATCCGTATACTTGATGGTTCAGTGACGCAGCAGCTAATGTCGATGATTCCTGGGTGTGTGTGAGATGTCTTAGCCCTCACGAGGGGGTGGCCCTACAGGTAGCCCCACACACACTCAAATGACCTCTTCATTACAGCCTTTGATGCAACTCCATACATTTGATGATGTCGGCCTCAGCCGCTTGCGACACCTTTTTGTTTGCATACATCAGCCAGATTTTCAGAGCCCTTTCTTGTTTTCAGGGACATCTAGGTTGCATTTATATCTCATGTACTCAGATATCATTGTACAAGTATTGGCTGTTATCCCAGGCATAATATGTATGTGGGATTCATTATCGTGTTGTTCATCTGGCTCATGTTTATGCCAGCATGTACCCTATTGGCCAGTCTTGTGGTTTTCTGGACGCCTTATTGTTTGTACTTTGCCTCGACAGACATAGGTATACCTCCCCCACTACCTATAGCATAGGTACTTACTCATCAAAGAGACTTGTCACACCTGTAAGTATCGCCTCCTCAGGGTTTAGTTCTTTCATCACTTTGGTCTACCTTATACTTCTCTCTCTTTGACTTCCCCTTCGATGTCTAGTGATTGAGTTCTTACAATGTGCTTCGGTCATATGATTAGCTCCAAACGCTCGCACGCTGGGGGGCAATCTGTTACACCATTTTTTGGTCATCTAACCTATTATCATTAGATGGACCCAAGTACACCATGTAAGACCAATTTTACCCTAAGTAAAATTTCTTTCACTATGAAAATAACATAGTAAACCACCTTTATTAAGTTGTTTATGGTCTAAACAGGAAACCCCATGAGGAAATATTAAATAAATATACATTTGTTTGATTTTCCTCAAGGAATAATTAGTTGAACATTAGTTTAATTAATATTCCTGATTATATTTAACCCAAAACAAGGAAATTAATTAGATAAATCATTATTTATCTTATTATTTTCTAAGAATAATTATTTAAACCTTATTTAAATAATATTCTTTGTTCAATATGACTAAATCACCCTTAAATAATTAAATAAATCATTATTTATTTGATTATTACTCAACCACATCCTTAAAATGATAAATAAATCATTTATTTATTTATTATTTAAAATAAAGGGATTTGACCCAAGTCAAATTCCTTTTCCCTCCAACAAATATAATAAAATATTCCATAAAAGTTAGATCTTGATTTGGTTAATAATATTTTAATTATGCACCAATATCTAGACTAACTTAATATTTTGTTATAAATAGAAGGGTTTTCCCATTCATTTACCACCTTTTTTTGCCTAAAGATCACTCTGGATCTATACTTTTGGTCTGACTATTGATCCATCATCATAGTCATATTTTTCTACCATTTTTTGTCTGGGTTTTTCTACACCATCAAGAGAGAGGAATTCTAGATCTAAAGTGCCGAGGACTTACAAGAACCAGAGAAAATTTTAAAGATGGAAAATTATCTTGAAGTTTAAAAATTTGGTGAATCTCACTAATCCCTAATATGAAAGCTATAAAATGTGTATTGATGTATTTGTAAAATTATTCAAATTTATAATGATGTTATACATACTATATATATAATGTTGGCGAATTTTAACGTAAAATAATTTTATATTATAAAGTTTGGGCGAATTACTTTTATAAAAAAAATAGAAATTAGCGAATCCTTTTTTTAGAAAAATCATGGAAAATTAGCCCACCTGCGAATATTAGCCCCTAAAATTTTCCATGACAAGAACCCATAAAATTGAGGAGAACAGGGAACACCCTCTTGTGTTTTCCTCCCAGGTGCCATTAATACAAAATTTATTTGATATATTCTTGTCTTTTCTATTGGATGCATGGAGTAAATCTTGTCTTTTATACTGCTTAATGTCTTCTAATGCATAGATCTAGATTTTTGCAGCATTTATCTTGATCACCTAACTACAGATCTGAGGATATTAGCAGCCATCTTTGCTGTTAGGGCTGTTTGTTATGCGCAGCTAAAGTGGTCTTTTTTCGTACGCTTGGAATTAAGATTCACATTAACACAATATCCCATTCATAATATAATATATATTTTCAAAGGTAATATAATTACTCTTTTTCTTTGTAGATTTTTCTTCTGCCACTTTAAAATCAGTATCCTTGTTTGGAGGCCAGAAGTGATAATGTGATTCACTGGTTATAATGAATTTGTACAAGTTGACTCATGATGAGATCCCTTTTCTCAAGGTTTTTTACTCCATGAGCCATTATATTGGTTTGGTAGCCAATTGATAATGTCATGTTTATAAGTTTCCTATGAACATGATGGGTCGGCTCGTGATGAGATCTCTCAAATTTAAAGTTTTTTTTTATATTTTTAAATTACACTTTGAAAGATGAATCTAAAATATAAATGAATTGGGAGGTTGTCATTTTTCTCTTTGTGAGCTCTTGGATGACTATTTGAGTAAAATATGCTAATACTTCAAAAAAATTTCCTACCTTGTAAAAGTAACTTTTCGAAAATGATCTATGTCAAAATAATTTTTCAAATCACATCAATTAGAAGTATTCTTCTTTCTAATCAGATATTTAAATCAAAATTTTTCAAATAAATAGAGAATTCTATTTATGATTCATTTCCTTTATCTTATATCTCTAAGGATTAATATTTCCATGTTGAAGAGAATAACAAAGTGTTTCACCTTTATCATAATATTGCAATAACTTGGTTTATTTTAAATCAAATCTATCTAAGTATTTATAAAAAGGAACAATTGTTCTTTTAAGAAAAATAATTTTTAAGGAAAATTCCATTAACAAGAAGAGTTTCCTTCTTCCCTTGCGAATATTGTAACATTAAATTTTATGGACCAATTTTTTCAATTATTTGAAAAGGGCCAAGCTAGAGTTTTTGAAATTTTGTATCTTTTCCTTTATCCTCGTGCATTTTATACCATTTCATGTAATATCCCCTAAATGGGAATGCAGAAATACATGAACACATATTGGAGTAGAAGTGTGAGATTAAATCATAAAATGTGTTGAAAAACCATGGACATCAATTAGTGTTATAGCAGCAACATATTATGCCTTTTATGATCCCAAAAGTTGGGGAAATGCAACAATATGGACCATAAAAATGTTATCTTTAGGAAATTACGCTATAACTGTGAGAAATGGGACTCGGATCCCTTATTTCATACATTATACATCTCACATACAGAATGGGAGGAAAAACAAATCACTCTAGCCAAGTTAAACAGATCTGCCCAACTCAATATGGCATATAAATGACCAAACTCCATGACTTGTGACATGAAAAATTCCTGGAGCATGTGAAAACATTATTTTAATGAGGGTTTATTCAGAAAATTACAAGAAATAATAGGTTAGGAGTTGCCAACCATTCAATGGCTTAGAAAAATGGAGATCCCTTCCTTTTTATACAATATGAGAATAACCCGGCAAGGGCTTCATGAAAGTACAAGTATAAAATACCAGATCTACAGATCTAGATCTAAAACAATGCATTTATACTATAGCTTTGTATATATATAATTGAATAATACAAGGAGTAGAAGAGAATTCTTTATACAAGCCTCCCAGGAGAAGGGTTGGCCCCTACCGCATGGAACAAGCTCAAGATCAAGGGTCTTGACCCTGCTACTGCAATACTAAGAGAAATGGCATAGTTACTGAAAGGGAATGCACTGTAGAAGATGGATAATTCTTTGGCCAAGTGCCAAGATGTAAAATATGCTCAGAAGTCTCCCTCACTAATCTCCCAAAGAGAGGAGTGCTTCCTCCTCTAAAAAATAAGTGCAGGAAGTGGTGTTGTGAACTTTCCACTGCAACACCCTGCAACACAATGTTACAATTTGAAGAAATAATGTTGTAGCTGAAGGAGCATGCTTGGCCTCAAGCCTGAATATGGAAAAATGAAGTACAATGCTCCACCAAGAGGCCTCTCAAGGTAGGAGAAGGAATCCCTAAGTAGGAATGGCTTGTGCTAAACAGCACTGCAAACTCAACTCAACAGCTGAAGAATGCTCAATAGTCATGCAGACCATAAAATATATAATCATCAAGCTAACCCCAAATGGCTTCCATCCTCTTCCTTATAAACTATGTGAGCCTCCTCACCTTGGGTCCCACCCATTAGGGTTTCCAAAATCACATAATCAATCTCCCTCCAAAAATGTGTTGTATCTCCATCAAGGCCACTCCTCCATAACCACGTTGTTTGATTTGGTCAAAGTTGACCCCCTTCAACCTGCTTCACCCCTTTTCACACCCAAGTGTCTTTAATACAACTCTCATATGTTTTTTTAAACTGATCCTTGTTCATATTGAGCTATTTGCATTGATGTTCCACTCTTCTCCATGAATGTTGTTGACTTGGTCAACTTGACTTTATCCACATCCAATTACCCTTGTTCACACATGATGGTGTCAAATCCAGCTACTAGAATTATCCCCTTTCATACCAAGATGGATTTTATGCTAATTCAAGTTAATTATGGGTCTCTTCCCCCATTTATTCATCTACTAGGTGCAAAAATAAAAAATCAATATTCCTATTAGCTGCATGCTAATTTAGGAATATTACAGTCCTCCCCTCCCAAATGTTGCTTGTCCTCAAGCAACTGAAAGGATAGAATTGAATATTTTCCTCTCCTCCTCATGTAGCATCCTCATATGATGAACTCCTCCAAGGAATATGATGTTGTCTCAACAATGAATCTTCATAGTGCCTCTCCCAAGCATACAAGCCAACATTTGGTGAACATCCTAAATGGCCATCATCATGAAAAGGTGAAATACTCAAGGAGGAAACTAGGTGTTGTATAGAGGTCTTCTCAAGGCATGATGTTTTAAATTCATTGGGAACTATCATTCCCATGTGGAACCTCCACCCCCAAGCTATCATCCATACAAAATGAGTCACCCTCCAACATGGCAACTCATGAAAGATCTCCTCCACCTTTGGCTCCTGCAATGTAGATGGTCTGAATAACTAAATATGGGAGACATAATGGCCTACCCCATTTCGTCCTTCTCTCAAATCATGATAATTTTAGAGTATATTCTGATCTTGGGATGCACACAGGTTGCCCTTAAGTGGCAAGAAGAAGGTTGGATCTTCAAAGATCCTCTTTCCAATGTCATGAATCATGCTAACCCAAACCATTCCATACAAGATGAATGGCACATCATCACCATATTGCATCAAAATCAGAAAAATGTTGAAGGTTTTGTGCAATTTTGGATGATACCAATGGGTTATCAAGTGGATACAGCACAGTCTTCCCAACTGCTATATGGTCTTCCACTGAATTACTAGCTGTGCATGTTTGCTCCTTTACTATGTGGTAGTAATAAGAAATATATATCAACTGATCATAATGAAAATAAAAATACACTTGCCTAAGGTCATGTAGAGATGGGTTATCATTATTATAAAGGTTTTCCCTAAAGTGACCATGAAACCCAAGAATAATCTTGTTCTCTTGTGGAGAAATTCACTGTTCATAGAGGGTGAGAAGATACAAATAATCAATGGAATAATCAATAAGTACATAAATGTATTTATTACCATGCATAATGAGTAAGCTGAAAGTGAGGTCCATGGATGAGTCCCCCCACGAGAATATTCTCATAAAAATCTGTAAAAATAAGGGATGCATAATACTCTTGGAACACTCCATCAATAGACACATGCTCCTAAGTGACAACATTGTTGGGCTTAGTGATAAGGCTCTTGTCACTCGATGAATCCTTCCTTTGAGATTCCACATGCTAAAGCCATCGACCATCCTGCTGCTATGTGGGGAAATCTTCTTCCTATATGGAAGCCTCTCCTTATCCTCCAATGTTGAAGGGTAGCCTCTTTGCAACTTGAATGTGCCATCCTCCTCTCTGGGAATATCATGGCAAGTATCGGAAAAATTCTGCCCATACTCTCCCAAGAGCAACGACAACAACAATAATTATTTCTTCTCCCTTATCTCTCCCTCATACAATCCATAGAGTAATATCATAATAGTTGTCTTGTATGATGCCCCATACAAACAATTCTTCTACTGCGATATCATATGGGTGCCATGCAATGCCTCAACCCACAACATACCTTTTGACAAAGGGTATGTCACATGATGGCCAAACTCTCTCAAGAGTAGCCAATGCATCCTTGCCTCTTGCTGCCTTGTGTCATAGATTTGCAAGGGGCTTTCCCACCTCTTGCTCTCCAACATCACCCTCCCAACCAATGGTGGGTGTCTATCCTCCTGCCCAACATTTGCTTCCTCCCAATGAAGAAAACCATCATAATCATGGGAGACAAGATGTATCCCATCAATAATTTGTCTTCCCTTTGCTGCACATGTGGAGTGGTCATTGGAATGCCCCCCTAATGGTTGAGCTTCCCTCTCCTTATTTCTATTCAAATACAACATTATTAGTCTCCAGGATGATATATCTACTGTTTCAAGGTCATGCCCGCTATTGGGTACATATTTCTGTATTATATTATAGGGGACAATACTCATTCCATTCTTCAACAATCTATACTCCAACCCTAAGAGTTGTGTACAACTCAACAATGAATAGATAGGATTAGTGTTTATTCTTTCCTTGAGTTCATCAAGGCTCCTCAGTGCAGTGAAAGTGTGCTTCTCTAAATCAACACTGTATTTTACCCATAGGACATGCAATGGTATACAACTATCCATAAGATTTGCTGAAACAAGAGGAAATGGAAACTTAGGCATACCTTGGTGAATCTTGGGATCATCTTGTATGGCTGCAAGAGTTCCTCCCTCCAATGTGATGGCTGCCCCAACTGTTGATGTAGATGGCTTCTCCTCCATAGCTGTGTCAGCGCTAGTACATGCCTCCTCTAAAGGGAGTGAGGGCTTCTCCATGTCAAGTTTCCCAATCAATATTTAAGTGAACTCTGTGTTGGGGTTCCCATGTTTTGGCCAGATTGGCAAGACCAAAAGATGAGACAACATCAGAACCACTTTTGGGCCCTAGGATCTAGCCCTCCTGGACCCGGAGAGGGATCTCTCCATGAAGCAAAGAATGATATGTCTTTGAGAGCTCAAAATGAGATGTTAGGCTAGGTATGAAGCACAAAGGAGGTTTTAAAATAATTTGGTTAGTTGCTTGCTGGGTTGGTTAGGAGACCATAAACCGAGAAGGTAATGGGAGAGAAGGAACAGGGCAGCAAGATATTTCAGCAAAGAGGATAGGTCAAGAAAGTGCCATCCATTGGGCTATGGAGTCATGAAAGGATAATTACTTGCAACCACTAGCCAAGGCTTTCAAAGGGCAAGTCATCTATACTAGAGGATCTTTTAGATAGATGATGGGATGGAACATTAAGGAGAGAAGGTGCAAGAAGGAAAGCAACCCAATTTTTGTCTATAGATCAGGTCAGAGGTCATTTAACTCCAGACCTGCTTGGACGTACTCAAAGGCAACTCTCAAAGGTGGAAAAAGGGGCAGCTTATAGATCAGACCAGAGGTCATTTAACTCCAGGTCTACTTTAGCAACTCCAAGGGAAAACAGAGATAACAAAGAAACATCCAAGCAATAAACCCCTGAGTTCATACATCAGCCAGCAGGCAATAACATCCACTGCGCTGGTTAAACCACATGGATTCACTCTTAGATACCACATAAAGCAGAAAACATTGAAGGTAGGGAGAGCAGGAAACATAGGGCACCTAGCAAGGGTGAATCCTATGTTATACTTCTGTTGCCTACCAGAAGAACATGAAATAGTATGAAAATGTAATTAACAGAGTTAGGAAAAACATCACCAATAGTAATAGACCAGGATCTTGTGAAATTTGCTTTGATTAATTGATGCAAAACCAGTCATGTACAATAAGCTCAATGGCTAATACAGTCCAGACTTTCTCCTCCCAACCTATTACATACAACTACTCTGCTACTCCCTCCCAAGCCTGTCCTAACAGTCAACTGAATCCCTCTAACAGCAAAATGCCCAACAACTAGACAACAACCTTTACAATATGTTCCCGGGGGTTCTTATAGGAGAAGAGGAAGAAACAAAAGTAGGTGAACAATTAAATGAATCTCATTAAGACGGAATGGTGGAGGAAACCAAGTCCATTATGCTTAATGGCTATATGCAGCGCTGTGTGTACTTTGTAGATTGGTTGGAGATCGCTGTCAGGTCTAGATTGACCTATGATATGTTCTTCAAGTCCTTATGGCGTCTGGAGCTCTGTGCTACCTTCTAGAATAAATGAACTGGCTGAAAGATCTACAGGTCTCTCCATTCCTCATAACTGCCGCCTGACTATCTTAAATGGGCTTCAGTCAGTGCAATTAATATTTTCAGGGCTCGAGGAGGCATGGATATTTCTTGTAAGAAGGTGTCCTTCTGAGAGAAGAGTACTCTGTCGTTTGGTAGCGCAATTATGATTTTATGGTGCGCTCATTAGTCTTCAAACTGAGCCTTTTCCTTTGAATGTGGGGTTAAACATTAATCACATCGATAATGAGCATTAACCCCCTTTTCATCTCTGCTGCTGGTTCATTGGCGAATGCTGAAACAGCCTTTCTTTGTTGTCTGCACAATAGAATAAACCAGTCGTGAACCAGGACAGTGGTAGTGGAAAAATGCTTTGGAGGCCCGTGGTGGAAAGGCGGCGAGATAGTGAAAATAGCGGAAATAATGGAGAATGGCAGAGGAAAAGGATATTAGTGTAAAACCCAAAGGTTAATGCTCAGGGGGGAATACACAGGAAATGACTGGAAAAACAGTGGAGAGGAGTCGTGGACGTGGGACCCGGCGTGGGCGGAGGGCGATTTATTAAAGTTTATTGAAAAATGCGAAGGTTAAGACTTTGGTGGGAATGTAAAGGAATTGAATGAAATGCAATGAAAAGTGACGGGAATGATGGTATGAGGTGGGACCCAAGATGAATCACAAAATTGCAAATAGATAAAGTGCGTTGGGAGAAAATGCGACTGGCGGAAAATGCGATGAGCGGAAAGTGCGATGGCGAGAACTGTGATCACATTGCAAATATTTGCGACGCGATCAGATCGCATCGCAAATATTTGCGATGGATCAATCGACCCCAACCAATGAAAATGTGAAATTTTGATTATGCGATTTGCGATGTAAGCAGCGGCAGGTTATATATGTGTAGAACTTTATAATAAATTTTTATGCCATGCGTGGCGGGGAAGTGGTTATAGAGAGCAGGTCCTTATAATAAACGTTAACCTTGTTTATTATAAGGTTCTAAGGGGTATGGTTGGGGAGCGATAAGAGGGAAATAATGGCTAACAAAGGGTAAGGGAAGGAATTCAAAAGGGGATTTTGGGAAGGCTTGAAAAGGTTAGAAGGGAAATAGAAGGGGAAACAAAACAAAGGCTTAGGGGTAACGAAATAAGCGGGAAAAGGAGGCCTTTTGGGCATTTCTTCACAAACAGAGAGGCTTTATAATAGGAATCAGCAGAGGGGAATTTATCAAAGGGTAAAAGACACATGGAGGCTTCAAGGAGACTGTGTTTTCAGAGGAAATGCATTCCTTGAAGGCTCAAAAACAATTTAGCCCCCGTTTGCTTGCCAAAAAAGTTATAGGGGGGGCTAATAGTGGCTCCACATGGGGATGGCTTCTTCTTGAAGGAGTCAAGAATTCAGAAAATGATCTCTTGGTGTAGGCTAGGTGCCTGCTGCTTGAACCATCCATTTCTTTCTTTGATCAGCTGCCACAAGCTATGAAGACAACATATCAGTAGTAAAATTCTCCCAAACAACTACCTACCCACACTATAGTCCTAACATTTTTCCTTTGGGTGCATTTGGGCTTGCAGACCCTTTACATCATTTTATTTTTATAAACAGAAAATAAACCTATTCTAAGTCTACCCTTATTACTCCATGAGACCAGATTAGGTTGTTGGCCTCATAAGCTTCTCTACCTACACTACTACCTGCTAGGATTAGACTGTCTAGCAGGTTTCTTCTCTACATTCTAAGACAGAAAACAACTAACTACATGCTCATAGGCTGAGCTTTATTGAGCTTTTCCTACCTACCCTACTCTACTGAAATATTTACAAATATAGCTTACAAACATTGTCTTCCAATGTAACCAGCCCATCAAATGATCCCATGGCTGGTCCTTCTTGCTCAATTCTTTGAGCATGCTAGATAGGCAGGGCAGCTCCCACTCTTTTGGTTCAATAACAGCAGCTTTGAAAATTTTTCCTTATATTTGCAACATGCTGCTCAAGAATACCTTTGATCCTTATTCAAATGCATGCAGGAAATGTGCATAAGGATCATGAAAAGATACCTGGCTATGGGTATCTGGTAAGCAGGCTTCAACCAGGACCTCCCCTTCTTCCACTGGATCAAGGATAAGACTCTCTTGAAGAAGAGAATCTTCTTCATCTTTTGAACTAGAGGAATCATCATATATGGTGGTGTTGTCCTCCTAGAGCTCTGATATATTTTTCTCTGAGGTGTTGAGCTCTGTGAGAAGATCTATGTATTCTTGAGAAGGGTTTTGGTCCATTGCTTCCTCTCTTTCAAGAGAAATCTCTTTGCTTAAATTCTGCTCCATAATCTCTTCTTTGCTTTCCTCCTCGTCTTCTGAAAAGAAAAACTGCTGGTTTCCAATCTCACTGATGATGTGTGGTAGAGCAGAATGAAGATTCATAGAATCTTCATCTGCTATTATACTATCATAGTCTCCCCATCATTATCATAGATAGGCTTACTGGTTTCATTACTTCTCTGGAGCCGTTGGTCCTGATCTTCCTCCCACGGATCTAAGGATGATGGTCTTGCAAGCTCAGCTTCTCCTTGAAAGAAATCATCATTAAACGGATCAGAAAAAGGAAAATCATAATTGTGAGTAATGTCACCCTCCAAACCTATCAGATTCTCAGCAGGTCTTTCTTCATTCTGATCCACAGAGGAGTCTTCTGAATCTGAATCATCAAACTCATAAGATGAATGGGAAAGAGTGCATGTTCTAGAGAAGGCCTCGGAGGTGGACTGTTGTTTTAATATCTGCTCTATCTCTTCTTCTGTCAAAAGAGGGGTTTCCCTTTCATCATGGACAGAAGCACAACAGTCCTCTTTCTCTTGTATTAGTTCCTGATCACTAACCTCCTCATCTTCTATAGATTCTTGAACATCATACATGTCTTGCTCATCTTCTCGTTCTTGAGTTTGTTCTTTCTCTGAAAGATGCATAGGCTGCTCGAAATAGTCATCATCTGTATTCATATTAGCCATGTGCATCTTCATCATTTCACCAAACGTTTCTGTTAATTCAATTAACTGATCGCACAAAGCATCATACTTTGTGTCTCTGTCCATGTTTGGATTCATGCCTAAGAAAAGAAGGCTACTACTTCTTCTCAACCAGGTCAGTGTCCTTCACCAGTGGAGTCATTTGGTCTTCGGATCATAGGGAGTGTGGAGTCACCAGGTGGATGAATTTGTCTGTTTGAAGCAGGCTGCTATCCACCATCAGAAATAAAAAAGCCAAACTAAAGGCAAAGTTGCCTCGTCCCTAGTGGAGTCGCCATTATGTTGGGGTTCCCATGTTTTGGCCAGATTGGCAAGACCAAAAGATGAGACAACATCAGAGCCACTTTTGGGCCCTAGGATCTAGCCCTCCTGGACCCGGAGAGGGATCTATCCATGAAGCAAAGAATGATATGTCTTTGAGAGCTCAAAATGAAATGTTAGGCTAGGTATGAAGCACAAAGGAGGTTTTAAAATAATTTGGTTGGTTGGTTGCTGGGTTGGTTAGGAGACCATAAACCGAGAAGGTAATGGGAGAGAAGGAACAGGGCAGCAAGATATTTCAGCAAAGAGGATAGGTCAAGAAAGTGCCATCCATTGGGCTATGGAGTCATGAAAGGATAATTACTTGCAGCCACTAGCCAAGGCTTTCAAAGGGAAAGTCATCTATACTAGAGGATCTTTTAGATAGATGATGGGATGGAACATTAAGGAGAGAAGGTGCAAGAAGGAAAGCGGCCCAATTTCTGTCTATAGATCAGGTCAGAGGTCATTTAACTCCAGACCTGCTTGGACGTACTCAAAGGCAGCTCTCAAAGGTGGGCAAAGGGGCAGCTTATAGATCGGACCAGAGGTCATTTAACTCCAGGTATGCTTTAGCAACTCCAATGGAAAACAAAGATAACAAAGAAACATCCAAGCAGTAAACCCCCGAGTTCATACATCAGCCAGTAGGCAATAACATCCAGTGCGCTGGTTAAACCACATGGATTCACTCTTAGATACCACATAAAGCAGAAAACATTGAAGGTAGGGAGAGCAGGAAACATAGGGCACCTAGCAAGGGTGAATCCTATGTTATACTTTTTTTGCCTACCAGAAGAACATGAAACAATATGAAAATGTAATAAACAGAGTTAGGAAAAACATCACCAATAGTAATAGGCCAGGATCCTGTGAAATGTGCTTTGATTAATTGATGCAAAACTAGTAATGTAGAATAAGCTCAATGGCTAATACAGTCCAGACTTTCTCCTCCCAGCCTATTACATACAACTACTCTGCTACTCCCTCCCAAGCCTGTCCTAACAATCAACTGAATCCCTCTAACAGCAAAATGCCCAACAACTGGACAACAACCTTTACAATATGTTCCTGGGGGTTCTTATAGCAGAAGAGGAAGAAACAGAAGTAGGTGAACAATTAAATGAATCTCATTAAGATGGAATGGTGGAGGAAACTGAGTCCATTCTGCTTAATGGATATATGCAGTGTTGTGTGTACTTTTTATATTTTTTGGAGATCGCTGTCAGGTCGAGATTGACCTCTAATATGTTCTTCAAGTCCTTATGGCGTCTAGAGCTCTGTGCTGCCTTCTGGAATAAATGAACTGGCTGAAAGATCTGGAGGTCTCTCCATTCCTCATAACTGCCTCCTGACTGTCTTAAATGGGCTTCAGTCAGTGCAATTAATCTTTTCAGGGCTTGAGGAGGCATGGAGATTTCTTGTAGGAATGTGTCCTTCTGAGAGAAGAGTATTCTGCCGTTTGATAGCGCAGTTATGATTTGCTGGTGCGCTCATTAGTCTTCAAACTGAGCCTTTTCCTTTGAATGCGGGGTTAAACATTAATCACATCGATAATAAGCATTAACCCCTTTTTCATCTCTACTGTTGGTCCATTGGTGAATGTTGAAACGGCCTTTCTGTGTTGTCTGCTCAATAGAATAAACCAGTCGTGAACTGGGACAGTGGTAGTGGAGAAATGCTTTGGAGGCCCGTGGTGGAAAGGCGGCGAGACAGTGAAAACAACGGAAATAATGGAGAATGGCAGAGGAAAAGGCTATTAGTGTAAAACCCAAAGGTTAACGCTCGGGGGGAAATACATAGGAAATGACTGGAAAAACAATGGAGAGGAGCCGTGGATGTGGGACCCGACGTGGGCGGAGGGCGATTTATTAAAGTTTAATGAAAAATGCGAAGGTTAAGACTTTGGTGGGAATGCAAAGGAATTGAATGAAATGCAATGAAAAGCGACGGGAATGATGGTATGAGGTGGGACCCAAGATGAATCGCAAAATCGCAAATAGAGAAAGTGCGATGGGAGAAAATGGGACTGGCAGAAAATGCGATGGGGAAAATGCGATGGGCGGAAAGTGCGATGGCACGAACTGCGATCGCATCACAAATATTTGCGACGCGATCAGATCGCATCGAAAATATTTGTGATGGATCAATCGACCACAAACAACGAAAATGAAAAATTGCGATTATGCGATTTGTGATGTAAGCAGTGGCGGGTTATATATGTGTAGAAATTTATAATAAAGTTTTATGCCATGCGTGGCGGGGAAGTGGTTATAGAGAGTGGGTCCTTATAATAAACATTAACCTTGTTTATTATAAGGTTCTAAGGGGTATGGTTTGGGAGCGATAAGAGGGAAATAATGGCTAACAAAGGGTAAGGGAAGGAATTCAAAAGGGGATTTTGGGAAGGCTTGAAAAGGTAAGAAGGGAAATAGAAGGGGAAACAAAATAAAGGCTTAGGGGTAACGAAATAAGGGGGAAAAGGAGGCCTTCTGAGCATTTCTTCACAAACAGAGAGGCTTTATAATAGGAATCAGCAGAGGGGAATTTATCAAAGGGTAAAAGACACATGGACGCTTCAAGGAGATTGTGTTTTCAGAGGAAATGGATTCCTTGAAGGCTCAAAAAAAATTTAGCCCCCGTTTGCTTGCCAAAAAAGTTATAGGGGGGGCTAACACTCTGCAAAAGTAGTCACTCTTGCATGACTCAAGTGTCTGAACCACCAAATGTTGGCTTCACCCTCTAGGTGCAGTTCTGCAATCTCTACACCCTCTCTTTCTACCACTGGATGTAGTAGGAAAAATGCATCAAGTTTCCTTGCCCAAGCTCTTGCTGTAGATGACCCATCAAAAGTAGACAATAGAAACCTATTTCCCTTGATTCTTATTTTGCTGCAAGGCCTCCTCTCTTCCTCTAGTTGAATGAACTGCGGGAAAGCTAGAGTCTCCTTGAAGGCTCTAGGTTGAGATTTGTACTCAAAAAGGTATTCAATTAGAATTTTATGATCCAAGTGTCCTCCATGCTTCTTGTCTTCTTCTCTATGAGAATAGGAAGTGCATGGTCCTTCCTCTTCTTGAAACCCTCTAGGAGTTTCAATGCACCTCTTCTACTTAACCTCCTAGGAGAGGTTCTTCCTGGATCTGAAAAGGGATGAGATAGGGCTCATCCTCTCCATCATTCTAATCTTGCTCCTTATTTTTGTATTCTTATTGTTCAGATAGCATAATAGCTGGAACTCACAGGTTGAGCCAAGATTATGCTCCGATACCACTATAATATCCCCAAAATGGGAATGCAGCAATACATGAACACAATACTGGAGTAGCAGTGAGAGATTAACTCATATAATGTGTTGAAAAACACATGGCCATCAATTAGTGTTATAGCAACAACATATTATGCCTTTATGAATCCAAAATTTGGGGAAATGCAACAATATGGACCATAAAAACATTATCTTCAGAAAATTATGCTATAAATATGAGAAATGGGACTAGTATCCCTTATTTCATACATTATACATCTCACATATAGAAT
Organism: Pinus albicaulis; assembly: GCA_034641835.2. Lineage (NCBI taxonomy): Eukaryota > Viridiplantae > Streptophyta > Pinopsida > Pinales > Pinaceae > Pinus > Pinus albicaulis. The sequence goes on from CM076579.1 coordinate 1,344,659,300, forward strand.
GGGAGCAAAAAAAAATCACTCTAGCCAAGTTAAATAGATCTCCCCAACTCAATATGGCCTATAAATGACCAAACCCCATGACTTGTGACATGCAGAATTCCTGGAGCATGTGACAACATTATTTTAATGAGGGTTTATGCAGCAACTTGCAAGAAATAATATATCAGGAGTTCGCAATCATTCAACAGCTGAGAAAATTGAAGATTCCTTTTTATACAATATGAGAATAACCCAGCAAGGGCTTCATGAAAGTACAAGTATAAAATACCATATCTGTAGATCTAGATCTAAAACAACACAGTTATACTATATCTTTGTATATATATAGCTGAATAATACAAGGAGTAGAATATATTGCTTTATACAAGCCTCCCCGGAGAAGGGTTGGCCCTTACCCCACGGAACAAGCTCAAGATCAGGGGTCTTGACCCTGCTACTGCAATACTAAGAGAAATGATGCAGTTACTGAAAGGGAATGCACTGTAGAAGATGGAGAATTATTTGGCCAAGTGCCAAGATGTAAAATATGCTCAGAAGTCTTCCTCACTAATCTCCCAAAGAGAGGAGTGCTTCCTCCTCTAAAAGATAAGTGCAGGAAGTGGTGTTGTGAACCTTCCACTGCAACACCCTACAACACAATGTTACAATTTGAAGAAATAATGTTGTAGCTGAAGGAGAATTCTTGGCCTCAAGCCTGAATGTGGAAAACTGAAGTACAATGCTCCACCAAGAGGCATCTCAAGGTAGGAGAAGGAATCCCTAAGCAGGAATGCCTTATGCTAAATAGCACTGCAAACTCAACTCAATAGCTGAAGAATGCCCAATATTCATGCAGACCATAAAATCTATAATCATCAAGCTAACCCCAAATTTGTGCTATCCTCTTCCTTATAAACTATGTGAGCCTCCTCACCTTGGGTCCCACCCATTAGGGTTTCCAACATCACATAATCAATCTCCCTCCAAAACTACATTGTATCTCCATCAAGGCCACTCCTCCATAACCACGTTGTTTGATTTGGTCAAAGTTGACCCCCTTCAACCTGCTTCACCCCTTTTCACACCCAAATGTCTTCAATCGCGCTCTCATATGTTTGTTTAAACTGGTCCTTGTTCATATTGACCTATTTGCATTGGTGATCCACTCTTCTCCATTAATTATTTTGACTTGGTCAACTTGACTTTGTCCACATCCAATTTCCCTAGTTCAAACATGATGGTGTCAAATCCAACTACTAGAATGATACCCTTTCATACCAAGAGGGTTTTTATGCTAATTCAAGTTAAGTATGGGTCTCTTCCCCCATTTATTCATCTACTAGGTGCAAAAATCAAAAAACAATATTCCTATTAGTTGTATGCTAGTTTAGGAATATTACATTTCAATACCAAATCTCCAATCTCAAATTTTTTAGTCTTGATTATATTTGAATCAAATGAAGTTTTGATCAATTGTTGATGATGAGTGTGTACCATTTTTTCTTTCTCTCTTTCTTCTTCCATTTTAATTATTTTAGACATTATTAATTGTAATGAAGAGAAAGGTTATTCATTAATGAATTGAACTAGGGCAGTTGATGGGATAGCTATATTTAAAGGTAAAATTTCTTCCTTGCCATATACCATTTGAAAAGGAGAAGTTCCTATTGAAGATTTTCTAGTTATCATATCTGCCCATAACGCAAAGGTTAAGGATTTATGCATGTTTTTCTGATTTTGATCAATAGTTCGCTTGATTATCCTTATGAGGTTTTTGTTTGTTGATTTTGCTAGACCATTTCCTTGAGGATAATAATTTACAGAATATTTCAATTTGAAACCTATTTTCAAAGAAAATTTAGTCATAGCATTACCCAAAAAATAAGAAGCATTGTCAAATACCAGAGTGTTAGGAACAACAAACCTTGTAATGATGAATTGATCAATAAAATCAGTAATGTTTTCTGAATTTGATGTATTGAGAGGTATTGCTTCTACCCATTTCGTAAAATTTTCTTGTAGCGATCAATATATATTTGTGTTTTATAGAAGAATGCAGAACGATCTCACCTATTATATCAAGTCCCCATTATTCGAAAGGTTGTTCCATATTGACAAGTTGAAGTGGCATTGAAGCTTTTCTTTGTCTTCCTACTGTGGTTTAAATTTTTTTACAATTTCTAACATAATTGTGTGCATCTTTGAATAATGTTGGACAATAATATCCTGCATATAAAATTTTGTGTGTTGTGGTGTGTCCACCAAAGTGTCCACCTATTGGTCCGTCATGGAGTTCCTGAAGCACATTAGGTATTTCATTGTTCTCTAAGCATATGAGTAAAATAGAGACATATTTTTTTCTGAATAACACATCATTGACCATTTGATACTAATTAGCTTGTTGGGAAAAACATTGAGATGGGGGCGGGGGTGAATCAATATTTATAGCTAACTGTAAACTTTTAATTTTTCTTTACTGAATTCTATACGTGACTTTAATGAACCCAACTATTGTATACACGTGACTATATTCAAGCAAACTTGTGTATGTCTAGATATCTTACTATGCAAATAATTATTTACTTAGATCAATGCATCGTTCATTCTTCAGATGTTTAATAAGCAGTAAGCATGTGCAGTAAGAATAGAATAAATAATCACACATAAGAAACACACATGAACACCATGATTTAAGGTGGAAACCCAAGTCGGGAGAAAACCACTGCTACTATTGTCTTCGTCTTCAATATTTATTATTAAGAAAGCTGCTTACAATCTTGTACTGGTGCAGACTCATACCAGCATGCAGGCACCCACCTGTAGAAGGCTGCAACCTTCTCTCTTTCTCCAGCTTCTACTAGAATGGAGCTCCAAACCCCTGATCTCATTTTCCAACTATCACTGGAAGGGAGCTACAACCCCCTACTTCTCATTTACCAGCCACTCCTGGAAGAGAGCTACTGCCCCCTGATCTTGTTTAACAACAACCACTAGAAGGGAGCTACGACCCCCTCACTAAAGGCTTCGACCCTCAGCACCACTCTGGACCATGATTTATCAATTTTAACACTGGATCCAAACAGCTTCAACACAACACAACTTGTAGGCCACTTTTCATCAGATTTTCAGACTGGACCCACTCCACTCATTTAAGCTCATGCATCAAACTGAAACTCATAACCATATTAATTCATTCAATGAATCATCAATCACCAACCAACCACTGATATTTAATCAAAATCATCTAGCAGCATAATCAATATTCAAACAACTCAGATCTGTATGAAGACATCATTGATAAAGAAAAATAAAACAGATCAAACATTTCCTTGCACACACTTCATCAAAACCTTGGATTCCATACGCGCTTTTTCTGAAATTAACCTGTGTATATACGCGCTTTTACAGAGATGAAAATGCATATCGATCTGTAACTCTTTCAGGATTTTGAAACTCTTCAGAATAAATAATCAGATCATATCTTACCCTTCACTTCAACAAACATTCGTCAGATCACAGATCTAAACATTTCATAAACACATCTAGAAAATAGATAGTCATTTCAGGTCTAGAGATCCTGCTCCATCATTGTATTCATAGGTGCATTATTACTTCAGATCTATCAATTAAATTTAACCCATTCCATGAAGATATACTTCAGAGTGAAGTATTCATTTAATACCCAAACATATGCACACCCTTGCACTATGATCCTATTCACCTTATAGATATTTAGCCTTTACCAATACCATGAGCCAAAACCACACAACTGCCGATGGTATTCTTGGACAGAATCAAATAGACGACACAATGCTCAATACTGTGGGCTAGTACCATGGTAATTCCCCTTGGTATCATAATTTTAGAGTGAAAAAGGTATACATGAATTTGTTTCTTCGTATCCACATGTATATGTGAATTCTCTGCAAATATACTAATTCTAGATGTATACGCGGGTTTCCTGTATGCCAAGTAGCGTATGTATGCGGGTTGCCTTCATCAAACCTGCATATACATTGTGACATATTATATTTATCATTTCTCTGATCCTAACTGGATTGCCTTTCTCTGTCACTTTTGAACTGACCTGTAGATACATAATTTTTACATCTTTAACAAATAGGTTGCTTATCAAAAGGAAACTCATCAAGTAGGTTTCCATCAACGACAACTTCATCAAGTAGGTTTCCATAAAGGACAACATATTGCATCATATTGGTAACAATCTCCCCCTTTGGACTTGATGGCAACCATGATGTTTTTTTATCACCACAACATATAGATACATTAATCATAAACATTATTCAAACACCAAGATACTCTCCCCCTTTCAAATCAAGGGAAAAGGGCGGATCAATACCAAAATAAGGTTTCTCTTCCCTTGTAGAAAGAAGAGCTCTGTAGATTTGATGTGCACTGAATTTACCATGCTCCCCCTAAGTTCATGCTTAATCTTCAGACATATTTTTCAATGAAGTAAATGACTGTATAACTCAACCGAGTATGACCTTTCCTTTCACCATGGACTCATACTTACATGAATGATCCAACCAAGTGGAATTACATATTTGACTCAACTACCCAACCAAGTGGGTTTACAAATTTGAATAGGTCCTTACATGACTGAATATAGCAATTTTACATCATAGGTCTCAACATGACCTTTTCATCAAATTACAGATATGACTTCTTATAACCAAGGCCAAAAGATCTCAAGAGAGAGATCATAATTCAACAGCCAACATAATGCCAACAATGCATTACTCTCAGCAAGGCTAATGCTCCCCCTGAAACTATGCATCTTGAACACCTTCACCAACCAATTCATCAAAGTATCTTCATCAAGTATAAAATCAGAATTTAATATCATATCAGCAAATATAACCATCAGATTAAGAAAATTATAACTATCAGCAGCATATCAGAAACTGTTCTTGAGTTGTCTCACTGTTTTTCTTATTAGAAAAAAAAAAAAAACATACACAACTATCACCATTGGAAATCGCATGTATACACGGCTTTAGGTCATGAAACCCGCATACATAATGTGAAATACTGAAAATTTCATAGCTCCATATCCCCCTGAACTTGTACCACCTGTATTTGTCTTCTCTTTTCATATCAGATGCATTGTCAGAAATATAAACAATCATAATTACCAAACCGTCCTTTATACATTGCAGTTGATGATAAAATTATTCTTTCAAGAATGATGGACTACAATGGGCATTGTATTCTTTCAGTCTGAGTCTAAATCCTCCTCACATCTGCGAGAAGTCAAATCTTTAAACACATATAATTTATCAATGTTTCTGTATCCCCTTGCTATTTCTTCTCTAGTTTCTTCGTCCATAACCTTGCATTTGGTTGATGTGAACACAATTACATTTCCTTTATCTGCCTTTTGGCCTACACTTAATATGTTTTTTTTAGGCCTTGAAATAATAAGGTATCAAATTCCCTTCTATTTTTGTTTATTATGGCTCTACATTTTCCCAAAACATTTTCTTGAGCATCATTTGAAAAAATAACCTTACCATCTTGATGTTTCTTGAGAGATTCCATTTAACTCTTATCACCAGTCATGTGATGAGAACATCCACTATCGATGTACCATTCATCTTTATTTTTAATTACACAGACAGGAAGACCACATCTTACCTCTTCTTATTTCTTCGTGTTATCATGAATGTTGGTGAATCAAACTTTCTTTGATCTTACGCTATCAACTATTTGTCTTCCATATTGATTTTGATGATTCATTGGTCTGTTCCTGCATTATTTTTCTACATGCCCATACTTGTTACAAGAATAACATCTTATGTGACCAGAAAATGGAGCATAGGGATCATAATATGTTTGTCTAAACTTTCTTCTATTGCAATCAACTGCTTTATGACCAAAATTGTTGCATGAAAAACAATATCCCTTAAATAAATCTGATTACCTGGGGGTTGAAGGTCTTTATGTATGATGTCTACTTGTCTTTGGCCAAAAAAATCTACTTCTGCAATTGGCTACAACATGTCCATAATTATGACATATAAAGAATTCAACATCATTGATCAAAGGAGAGAATCAATTGGTACTTCTTTAGTTAGGAGTGAAAGATTTCCATTGAAAATTCATGATTGTCGCTTAACCTTTTGTCTCTTTAAACCCTTCAGGTTTTGCATTGATATCTTTAGCATTTTCTTGTGAAATAGATTCTCCTTTAACAGTTTCATGAAAAACAAGACCAAATTTAATAGAAGGAGACCTTTGACTACTAAGAATATTATCCAGAATCTTAGTACTATCATGAAACCTCAAGTTTTTATACTTTTCTTCTAATTTACCTTTTAAAATGTTTACCTCAACCTCCAATTTTTGGCACTACTTCTTCATACTTTCTTCTACCCTTATTCCTTCTTCTACTTGCTCATTCAAGGTTATAATTTCTTCTTTCAAATAATTTTCTTGCTCTTCAAATTTTTCTAGAAGTTCTTCATTCTTATTATTTTATTTTTCTTGATCTTCTCTAAGAGCGACGATTTTTGCTTCAAGTCCTTCACTGTGATTGGTTACTTCATCCTGCAGCTTTTGACATTGGTCTATATGTTCTTTGTTTAGTTTCTCAATTTTCTTTCTTTCTTGTAACTATTCATTCAATCTAGAAATCATAAATTTTTAGATACAGTCCCTCTCATTAAATAAAATATGTTGATCTTCAACTTTAATCTTGAGATTTTCACTTATTGCTTCTAGATCCATAACATTGCTTTCACTTTCGTATTCACTATCTTCAACATTGCATGCACAAGGAAGTGAATCACAAGAACAACAATCAATACCTGTTTCATCTTCTTCATTTTCTGTTTTACACATTTTCTGAGATATATTCTTTCTTTGAGTAGACTTCTTCTTTTGCTTCCTTCCCATTGTGACAGATCTCCTTCAAGTAATCAAGCTTCTTCAGAAGGACCTGCTCTGATACCAATTGTTGGGAAAAATAATGAGAGGGGGGGGGGGGTTGGGGGTGAATGAGTATTTATAGCTCACTATAAACTTTTAATTTTTCTTTACTGAACTCTATACGTGACTTTAATGAACCCAAATAGTGTATACATGCGACTATATTTAAGAAAACTTGCATATGTTCAAAGATCTTATTATGTAGATAATTCTTTACTTAGATTAGTGCATCATTCATTCTTTAGATGTTTAGTAAGCAATAAGCATGTGTAGTAAGAAAATAATAAATCATCACACATAAGCAACACACATGAACACTGGGATTTAAGGTGGAAACCCAAGTCGGGAGAAAACCACCAATGTTGTCGCCTCGGTCTTCAATATTTATTATAAAGAAAAATACTTACAATATTGTACGAGTGCAAACTCATACCAGCACCGAGGCACCCACCTGCAGAAGGCTACAACCTTCTCTCGTTCTCTAGCTTCTACTGGAAGGGAGCTCCAACCCCCTGATATTGTTTACCAGCTACCACTGGAAGGGAGCTACAACTCCCTGCTTCTCGTTTACCACCCACTCCTAGAAGGGAGCTACTACCCCCTGATCTCATTTACTAGCAACCAATGGAAGGGAGATATGACCCCCTCACCGAAGGCTTCACCCTCAACACCACCGCAGACCATGTTTCAGTAATTTTCACACTGGATCCAAACAGTTTCAACACAACTTGTAGGCCTCTTTTCATCATATTTTCAAACTGGACCCACTCCACTCATTTAAGCTCATGCATCAAACTGAAACTCATAACCATATTAATTCATTCACTGAACATCATTCAACCAACCAACCACTAATATTTAATCAAAATCATCTAGAAGCATAATCAATATTCAAACAAACCATATTTGTATGAAGACATTATTAACAGACACTAGTAAAACATTTCCTTTCGTACACTTTAGCAAAACCCTATATTCCATAGGTGCTTTTGCTAAAACAAACCTATGTATATACGCGCTTTTACAGAGACGAACCTACGTATAAATATGCAACTATTTTAGGACTACATAACTCTTCAGAATAAATAATCAGCTCAGATCTTACCCTTCACTTCAGCAAACATTCACCAAATCACAGATCTAAACATTTCATAAAAATATCTATCAAATACATAGCCATTTCAGGTCTAGAGATCCTGATCCATCATTGTATTCATAGGTGCACTATTAATTCAGATCTATCAATTAACTGCAGCCCATTCCATGCAGATATACTTCAGAGTGAAGTATTCATTTAATACCCAAACATATGCACACCCTTTAACTATAATCTTCTTCACCTTATATAGATTTAGCTTTTACCAATACCATGAGACAAAACCACACAACTGTCGATGGTATTCTTGGATGAAATCAAATCGAGGACACAACACTCAATACTATGGGCTAATACCATGGTAATGCCCCTTGGTATTATAATTTTAGAGCACAAAAGGCATATGTGCCTTTACTTCTTCGTATCCGCGTGTATATGTGATCAGGAGATCAAGTCCTTTGTGGAAAAATGCTTAAAAATTTAGTTGCTCAGAATTGGTCCAACCCAGATCGACTGGAAAGAGCTTGGAAAAACAATCCTGTAGACGTGAATGGCACTGAAAACCAACAATGTATGAGAAATTTATTCAGCTTTGAAGTTTACCAATTTCAGTAAAAAAAATGGCCAAAAGGGACTTTACAAAAAAAAAATTTATTTAAAAAAAATATTCCACAGAATATTCTAGGAATATTCTGTGCAATATTCCACAGAATATTTTGTGAAATATTTCGCAAGCGGCCAATCAAAGGGCACCACGTGGCCAGCCCGGAGGCCGCCACGTGGCCCCAAGATTCAAATGAAATGGCGGTTTAAAATTTTATTGCACGCGACAGGATTTGAACCCGGGTGGGCACGATCAAAGCCGAGTGGCCCAACCGTCGAGCCAAACATAATGCTTATTAAAACATGTGCACGAAATTGTATTTAAATTTTGAATGTGCTTGTGGCGCGTTATGGTTGGGAACGTGGTCACATTAAAAGGCACCGGGTGCGGAAAAACTGCAGTTATTTAAACCAATCTCCGACAAGCGCGGTCACATGGCCCTTAACTTTAGCACCCACGACCTGGCGGGACGTTTGGCAGATTCCACCTATTCTGGTGGCTGCCCCTAATTTTTTGGACTTAGCTGGATTTGCTCCACATTTAGTGGAGCTTTTCAAGGGGACACTGGGAAAAACTTCAGTTAGTCATAAATTTGGCTAGGGAAGTCCAATTGAAGCAAATTGTTTTTTAATTTGGGGGCATTGAAGCATTCTGGAGCTGTTGGGATAGGTTGCAGAGCCATCAAGACACTCTGTCAGTGATTTTATCAGCAAATTTTCTTGTGGAGCCACCAGGGTTTGGTGAAAGATCAGCTGTATTGGACTATACTCATCCATTTGAGATGAATGAAAAGTCGATTTTTACTGTTTTCAGTTGTTTTTTTCTGAATTTGCAGCTAATTTAGCATTTTGAGGCTTTCTTCATAGTGTAATACTTATTTTGAGCATTAATGAAAGAGGGAAAATCCTATTTGGAGGCTTTTGGACCCAGCAGAGGTAGCCCAAGAGAGGGGTGAACTGCCTAAACAAATGCTTACTGTTATGTTGTGCATTTTTGCTGCTATTTTCCAGAGTTTACTATATTAAACAATAATTTTTAATAAGTCCACTTTTCACAATGAGACTTATACAGTGATCAAAACTCATTTGTTTCACTTCAAACTACATTACTTCCATTTCAGAATACTTGAACTTTTTTATTCACACATAAAATTTGGTTAATGAATACTTTGCAAACATAAAAAAATACTTTCATTGCCAGATCGATTTAGTGTTAACTTCATATTTCTTTAGGCAGAGCCAGTAAGAGGGCCAGAAGCTTTTGGTTTCATCCTTTCTAGTAAAGGTGAAATAACCAGTAAAAGCCCCTACTATCTATCTCTATATAAGAAATATTTTTTTCACACATTTCAGATCAGATTGGTATCAGAGCTCTAGGTTTTGCTTAAGAGTTTGTGAAATTTGTGCAAGAAGATTGTGTTATTCTGCAAAATTTGATGCTTACTAGGCTGAAATTGAAAAGAGGGGAAGGTCAATTGGTTAGAGAACAAGATAATCCTAAACCAAGGAGGGCTAGGGTTCCATTATCTCCACCTTCCATTTCATCCTCATTAGCCTTAGAATCAGCCACAAACATGTCTTCCATAGAAGGAGAAGTGCATGAGGAAATGGATCCCAAGGAAGAAGAAAGAGTCTTTAGAAAAGCTTTCTTGTACATGACTGAGATGGTTAGGATCCTATACCAGGAGAGAAATGATAGGATTGCTGGAGAAGGGTCTAGAAACCAAAGAGAAGAAGGAGATTCTTTAGGAGGGAAGAAAGACAATGATAAGTCAAAGAAAGGGAATGGAGGAAATGGTGATCCTTCATCTCCATCGTCATCCTCTTCCTCCACATCATCCTCTTCAACTTCTCTTAATCAGTCACACAAAACAAAAACATCTCTTAAAAATCCTTTTTTAAAGCTTGATGTGAAGTTTGAGTTGCCGATGTTTAATGGTGATGTGAATGCAGAAAAATTGGATAAATGGATTAGATAGCTGGAAGTCTATCTAAGAATTCACAATTTGCATGATGATGACACAAAAATCCAATTAGCCTCTTTGAGAATGGATGGAGCAGCTTTGGTTTGGTGGGAAGCCAAGAACATAGAGGAGATTAAAAAGCATGGTAAGATAACTCTAACTTGGAATGAGTTTATTACTGCTATTAAGAAACATTTTTATCCTCTTGCTCATATTCAGAAGGCAATCATGAATTGGCAAAAATTTAGGCAACTTAAGGGTCAAAATGAGCAAGATTATACCCAAGAGTTTAGAAGGAGAGCACTTCTACTTGGAGTAGACTTACAAAGTCAAGACACCTTGTTGAAATACATAGGAGGTTTGCAAAATTACCTACAACATACTATTCTAATGTTCAATCCTACCAGCTTAGATGAAGTCTGTGTCCAAGCTACACAATTAGAAGCTAGAGGAAATAATACTTTTGATGAGGATAGTAATTTCAAAAACAAAGGAAAGAAAAGAATTGCAAATTCAAGAAAAGACAAAGGAAAGTTCTTTTGCAAAAACTGTTCAAAGACAAGTCATGATGAAGATCATTGTTGGAAGCTTCATCCTGAACTGAAACTAGAAAAATACAAGAACAAAAACAAGACCAAAGAAAAGGAGAAAAATGTAGCAACAGTTGAGCAAGACTTAGGGTCAGACTCAGGAGATGAGACAAAAAGCATAGACATGGTTTTAAAGAATATTAAGGGGAAAGAAGTGGTGCAAGACGCAATTCCCAGTTCTATCTCTTTGAATTGTCACAAAGATACTCATGAAGAAAAGAGGAGGATATAGCTTTTCCATGTGAGGGTAATTTCAAAACATACCAAAATTGACACACAGTTTGACAGTGGGTCACAAGCTAACCTCATATCTGAAGACTTGGTCAAGTAGCTTAAACTTGAGACCATTCCACATATGAAGCCTTATCCACTTGGATGGATATGCAAGGATGCCAATTTGAAAGTTTAAGGAAGTGCATATTGCGCTTTGCAATAACTGCACACTTTATTGACACAGTTGAACTTGATGTGGTGCCGCTTGATATCTCAGGTATTTTTTTGGGAAGTCCTTATTTATTTGACAGGAAGGCTATATTTTATTGCCATGAAAACAAGTATCACTTGTTCAAAGATGGTAAAGAGTACATTTTGAGAGCTCACAAGAAGAAGCTGGAATCTTCTTTACTCCATGAAAGTCAGTTGAAAAGACTAGTTGATGCAAGTCAAAGTCTAACTTTGTTGATGTTGAAACGACCAGATTTTGAGCATTCACCTTTTTATGATGTTGCTAATGACTTGTCTCAGTTTGATAACAGTTTGTGTTTGAAAGAAGATGATGTTATGTTTCACAAATTACCTTTTGGGTTAGCCAATGCAGTGAATTAAGTGTCAAATAAAAGCAGTGCAAGCAAGGAGGACACACCATTCAGCATGGGAAAAAGTTGGTTTTAGAATGGTAGAATTCACCATGGGAATAGTTTGCAAGGTGAAAGTTATTTTAAGTATTCTGGGAAGTTTGATCAGTGTAGAAAAATTTTGTTTTCTGCAGATTACAATTGTTGTTCTGCAAATTTTAATCATTTGCATCATGACTCCGTCAATCTTAGCAATGGTTGATCAGTTGATTCCAGAGACAGTTTATCATTTTCCCAAAAGCTCCATTTGATGAAATCGGGTAGATTTCAGTTATTCAAGGGTGGAAGAGTGGAGAATCAGTCTCCACATTATCAGTTTCACCAGTCAGAGAGCTTTTGGGGTCCAAAAGCTTTCCATTTGGGAGGTGTGATCAGGAGATCAAGTCCTTTATGGAAAAATGCTCAAAAATTTAGTTGCTCAGAATTGGTCCAAACTAGATTGACTGGAAAGAGCTCAGAAAAATGATCTTGTAGACGGAAACGCCACTGAAAAATGATGATGTATGAGAAAGTTATTCAGCTTTGAAGTTTACCAATTTCAGTAAAAAAAATGGCCAAAAGGGACTTCACAAAAATATTTTTTATTAAAAAAAAATATTCCACAAAATGTTATGGGAATATTCTGTGGAATATTCCACGGAATATTCTGCAAAATATTTCGCAGGTGGCCAATCAAAGGGCACCATGTGGCCAGCCCGGAGGCCGCCACGTGGCTCCAAGATTCAAACGAAATGGCAGTTTAAAATTTTATTGCACGCGACAGGATTTGAACCTGGGTGGGTGCGATCAAAGCCGGGCGGCCCAACCATCGGGCCAAATGTAGTGCTTATTAAAACATGTGCACAAAATTATATTTAAAGTTTGAATGTGCTTGTGGCACGTTATGGTTGGGGACGTGGTCACATTAGAAGGCGTCGAGTGCGGAAAAACTGCAGTTATTTAAACCAATCTCCGACGGGCGCAATCACGTGGACCTTAAATTTAGCACCCACGACCTGGCGAGATGTTTGGAAGATTCCACCTATTCTGGTGGCCGCCCCTAATTTGTCAGACTTATCTGGAGTTGCTCCACATTTAGTGGAGCTTTTCAAGGGGACACTGGGAAAAACTTCAGTTAGTCATAACTTTGGCTAGGGAAGTCCAATTGATTTGGGGGTATTGAAGCATTTTGGAGATGTTGGGACAGGTTGTAGAGCTATCAGGGCACTTTGTTAGTGATCTTATCAGCGAATTTTCTTATGGAGCCACCAGGGCTTGGTGAAAGATCAGCTATATTGGACTATACTCATCCATTTGAGGTGAATGAATAGTCGATTTTTACTGTTTTCAGTCGTTTGTTTCTGAATTTGTAGCTAATTTATCCTTTTGAGGCTTTCTTCACAGTGTAATACTTATTTTGAGCATTAATTAAAGAGGTAAAAGCCTATTTGGAGGCTTTTGGACCCATCAGAGGTAGCCCAAGAGAGGGGTGAACTGCTTAAACAAATGCTAACTGTTATGCTGTGCATTTTTGCTGCTATTTTCCAGAGTTTACTATATTAAACAGTAATTTTTAATAATTCTACTTTTCACAATGAGACTTATATAGTGATCAAAACTCATTTGTTTCACTTCAAACGACATTACTTCCATTGCAGAATACTTGAACTTGCTTATTCACACATAAAATTTGGTTAATGAATAATTTGCAAACATAAACAAATACTTTCATTGCCAGATTGATTTAGTGTTAACTTCATATTTCTTTAGGCAGAGCCAGTAAGAGGTCCAGAAGCTTCTGGTTTCATCCTTTCTAGTAAAGGTGAAATAACCAGTAAAATCCCCTACTGTCTATCTTTGTATAAGAAATATTTTGTTCACACATTTCAGATCAATATGTGACTTCTTTTCGAATATACTAATTCTGTATGTATACGCGGGTTTCCTGTATACCAAGTAGCGTATGTACGTGGGTTGCCTTCATCAAACCTGTGTATATATTGTGACATATTATATTTATAATTTCTCTGAGCCTAACTGGATTTCCTTTCTTTGTCACTTCTGAACTGACCTGTAAATACATAATTTTTACATCTTTAACAAATAGGTTGTTGATCAAAAGGAAACTCATCAAGTAGGCTTCCATCAAGGATAACTTCATCAAGTAGGTTGTCATTAAGGACAACATATTGCATCATATTTCCAACATAGCTTTCAATATTAATGCTCGTTTTCTTTTAAAATCCAAATTTTTCGTAGCATGACCATTCTTTAAATAAAAGATTAAATCATTAGTTAACGTTGAGTACCTCTGTAAAATGTTCAATGCTAGTTGTTACCTCATCTGGTGATGTATCATTCATCCCTCTAATCAATCTGCAAAATCCTTGACCTCTTACAATTTTAGCGGGTTTTATGTCTAAATCGTATTCTCACATAAGCACCTACAAATTGATATAATCTATTAAGCTCTTTCCATGGATATGATTGAGTTCCTTTCCAAACGACTCACATTAACGTAGAATCTATAGGTAGTTCAGGATATTCTTATATCTTTCACTTCTTCTTTGACCTGATCATGAAAAATTTGTGCTTCAGACTATAAAACACATCCAGTGGCGGTATCTCTTCAAATTTCAAGATATTTCTGTAGTCGGAAATGCTAGAATGATTTCCATATCTTGGGCTGGTGTTTCCTCTGGTTTTTCCTTCATATCATTGTTTCCTTGAATCCAAATTTGTTCAAGAATAATATTGGAAACCTCTGTAGTGAAGGATTTTTCTCTAATTTCTTCTTTATTTTGGGATTTATTTATATCAGTAGAGACATGCTGCATACTTGATTCTCCTATATGATTCATGGAACTTGAATCACCTACCATAGGCATGGTTTATGACTGAATGACATTTTGAATGGAAGGGGTATCAGTTTCTGACAGTGCTTTCTCCAATTCTTCCCAATTTTGGATGAATCTATCATCCTTTTGAACATTAAAAATTTATTTCTCTTCAACTGGTACTGGTAATTGAGTAGTTGTAGCAATTATAATCTATTCTACCTTCAGCTCCGGTTTGTGAAAAAAATAATCTGGTAAATGCACATTTATTTTTTTCCCGATACACTTTGAATCTTTCTGAAACTTCTGGACTAAGAATTTCATCTTCTTTATGCTAAATTGTTGAAAATTCATGAATTGATTCAAACATACAATCAAATCTGTTAGGCTCACTTGAAAATGATCTCATCTTGACTAAATTCATTATCTCTCTAGCAATACCATAGGGATCATAAATTCTATTAGGAAACACTGGAAAGTTAAAAGGTTTTAATCGATCAATTTCAAGACAAGAATTCTTGGAATTTTCTAGGGACCAGTTTCCCATATAAAAAGAGTTTATATAACAAGAGAAATGAAATCAAATCTAACGGGGTGATTTGTTCTAATGATAACATAAATTAAAACTAATCTAACTATTTCTCAGGATTGGATTCTGATATATGATTAAGGCATAAGATTTCACAAGCATGAAATAATATAGATCATTGCATACTTAATGAATATAAGCTCATTTAAGAAACTAAATCAATTTAATTGATTTAGTTGATGAAAAATATTAATCAGATAAAATATCACTAAGTTTCACGTCTAATAGCATATTGTTCAATACATTATATCAATAGTAATAAGAACATATATCACTTCAATTCTTTATCAGAATGAAACTAATACAAAGAATAAGTTTGCTACAATCTCAGAAACATAAAAAATTAATACACATATAATAGTACCCGCTGCATCATAGCTTTAGATATGAAAATATAGCTTCAAAGGTTCAAATTTTCAATTAGATAACTTATGTTCAAAAAGTAGTGTGAGTTCCAAAAGAAATCTTCTCAAAATTTTGGACCCCTTTCTAAATGCATGAAAGGGGTTTAAATACTAATTAATATTACAAAAATAGAATACTTGAAAAAGAAGTCTTCTAATATTACTCTAAAGTATATAAATATAAACTAGGAAAATAAAATGCATAAGTTATAATAGTCTATGATTGTTTCCTAGATTCATTGTCTAGCTGGTCTCTGAGCTCGCATGCTTTGATCATGTGTTCGAGTTGGGAGGGGGGGGGGATGAATTGGTTGCGTTCTCATCTGGCCCATGAATACTGCATCATTGAGTGTCCAAAGAAGCCGAGCTGCTACATTGGAGAGGCACCTCACTATTATCAATTGGTTATGAGGCTTTATCAACAAGTACCAGTAAATCTCCATGTTTAATCTTGTCATATTTTCTATCTAAAGATATTTTCTATTTGATGTCTCTTGCGAGGATTGTTTTAGGAAACTAATTTATGGAAAAGTGTCTTTTGATGCTTCATGAATCAATTTGGCTTGTAGAAGAGAATATTTTGTATATTCGGAGATTGTGGAGGATAAATTCTTAGCTATGTTAATAGCTAGTTCAACACTTTTCATTTTAATATCCCAATATCCAAAAATTATATCTTTGATTTATTCTTCAAGATGGGGGATATCGACCACTCTACCCTATGCAGTATCTTGCCAATCAATACATTTTAACACTTTGTCATCAGTCTCTTCATAATAAGTTCTCAGATTGTAAATTTGAGTAACTAACTAGTCACTGATCCTGACTTGCTCCTGAATTTGATCATACTTCTGATAGAAAATTTCCTGTTGAGTTGCTAGTAATGCTTCCAACTGAGTTTCTTCCTTCCTCACTTCATTGATTTTGGGCTTCTCTTGGAGCTTTTTAATCTTCTGCTGCATTTTATGAATTACTTGATCTTTTTCTTTAATTTTTTTTTCTAGTTTTAGTTTGATACCTTCAAACTATTGTTGTAGATCATTAATTCTTGTTTGAAGCTCCTTCTCGATTCTTTTCTTTTCATCATATAAAAATTTCTCCAGATGAGCAATTTTCTGGTCCTTTTCTAAGATCAATGATTCAACCTCGGCTACTTTGTCAATTGTTGCATTTTTCATAGCCACCTCCAAATTGAGATAATCTATTAAGCTCTTTCCCTGGAGATGATTGAGTTCCTTTCCAAAGGACTCGCATTAACGTAGAATCTATAGGCAGTTCAGGATATTCTTCTATATTTCACTTCTTCTTTGACCTGGTCATGATAAATTTGTGCTTTGGGCTATAAAACACATCCAATGGTGGTATCTCTTCAACTTTCAAGACTATTTCAATAGTCAAAAATTCCAAAATTATTTCCATATCTTGGGCTGGTGTTTCCTATGGTTTTTCCTCTATATCATTGTTTCCTTGAATCTGACTCTGTTCAAGAATAATCTTGGAAACCTCTGCAATGAATGAGGTTTCTATAGTTTATTCTTGATTCTGAGAGTTATCTATATCAGTAGAGACATGCGGCATACTTTATTCTCCTATATGATTCATGGAACTTGAAGCACCTACCATAGGCATGGTTTCTGACTTAATGACATTTTGAATGGCAGGGGTATCAGTTTCTGACAGTGCTTCCTCAAATTATTCCCAATTTTGGATGAATCTATCATCCTGCTGAACATTAACAATTTCTTGCTCTTGAACTAGTACTGGTACTTGATTAGTTGTAGCAATTATAATCTATTATTCCTTTGGCTCTAGTAAGTGAAACAAATAATCTTGTAAATGAGAATTTATATTTTCCCAATAAACTTTGAATCTTTATAAATCTTTGGGCTGAGAATTTCATTTTCTTTATGCTAAACTATTGAAAATTCATGAATTGATTCAAACATCTCATCAAATATGTCAGCCTCGCTTGAAAATGCTCTCCGCTTGACTGAATTCATTATCTCTCTAGCAATACCTTAGGGATCATAAATTCTATTAAGCAACACTGGAAAGTTAAAAGGTTTTAATAGATCAATTTCAAGACAAACATGCTTGAAATTGTCTAGGGAATACAAACCACAGGAAAAAGAAAAAGTTGGCCAAACAGTCTTCTTGGCATCTTTCAGGGTTTTGGTTACATCATGACCAACTGTTTGATAAGAGATTTCTTTGGTTTACAATTTATATAGTATATACAAGGGTAGGACATGAGGATTGCCATAACTTCCAAAAATATGGATGTATGTAAAATTCTCTTCACCGAACCACTTACCTATAGAATTTAGACTCTTATTGGCTTCGGGAGTGACTCTAGTCATTTTTCTTTCGAAAATGACTTGGAAGACCGGGAAAATTATATAATTTCATATTTTAAACATGTGAGAATGATATTTTGAATCCCATAAGAAATCTAATTGTACAATATAATGGGTTTTGGCTTCTCTGCTCCATTTCCATCCTAATGATGAAAATTCAAAGGAAAAACAGACTGTGTCTAAGATATAGGAGCTCATATAAAAATAAGAGACTACATGGGGTGGGGAATTTCTATTTTCTCTATAATTTGTAATAAATCTGATCAAATTATCAGAAATAATGGTAGCCCAATCTACAATATAGCCATCAGAGGTTGCTTATATCAAGGGGTCCAATTTTCTTTAAATTGGGTTGTATTTACAGATCCAAAGAGATGACACATCATTGTATCTATTTGAGAGAATGGGATTTTAAGAGATATGACTGAGTACATACCCTTATCATCATGCTTATGCCAGTTAGGATCATTTCTCCATTCTTTAATTACAGTCTTAGGATGGTCGTTCTCACGCATGAAATCAAGAACAAATTGGGCATTGTATCTCTTCAGTGGTTTTGGTAGTTCATACATTTTCTTGAAATCTGATGGGCTGAGTGAACCAATGACAGTTCTTCTTAGAGTAAAAAATTTCCTATCTCTGATATCCACGTTGTCCAACACCCATTTTACTAAGTTAGTGTATGGCAGCATTTTAGGACAAGCCGCAGTTCTGTGAAGAAAATAATTGGTTGTATATGTCCATGATTCAGAACCATTGGACAAAGTTTCATTGGTCATAGATTTTCTATCAATAATTATTTGGGGCTTCTCATTATCGAACAATTGATAGATCCCTTCCCAACTCATAGAACCAATTTTTGGGTTGCATGTAGTATCCAAGATTAGGGGAGCCATTTCACCATTTTACTCTTATTGTATGACTGAGAGTGATGGGGTGGCAGATTTCCTTCGCGCTTTAATTAGCATCAACATCCTTTTATGCTTGAATGTTTGGACTTACCCTATTGAGAGGACAACCAGAGAGGATAAGCTAAAATTACTTCGAATGATATTAACTATCTTCTCAACTTAACTCATGCATATGGGAGATCTATGACATTAATATTTGAAATAATTAAAAATAAATTACACACCTCGAGATCATAAAACACCTGAATTAACATTTAATTAACAAGCATAGGTTCGTGTGATTGTGACAGATGTCATTATATCGGGATTGATTGATCGGCGATTTTTATTGTTGGTGACTTATGACGGTTGGATTAATCCCCAAAATGCAAAGTGCGATATTGCGATGTTTAAGATGGGATGCGATATTAGTGTCTGTCAAGTGATGGTTTGCAACGTCGACGTCTGTCAAGTGTCAGCTTCACTATTTCACGTTTTGGCATTTCACAAATTCTTTTTCGCTATTTCACATTTCAGCATTTCACAAGTTCATAGATTTGTTGATTTGTGATTTCGCTGATGTTTTCCCCCGCTTATGTGCCTTTTTTTGGTTTGAGAGTTCTTTTTATGTGTTTTCTTGATTTTTAAAGCTTAATCTAATATAAAAAAATAACATTAAGTTTTATTTTTATAACAAATATTAACCTATTTTTTTTTTAAAGGGTCCCCATTATCCTTTATAAGCTATTTTACTTAGATACTACAACATTGTCTTAGGTGGATCCAACTGTACAATGACAACAATATTTGTAGGGTCCACCATGAGTCCTTTATTTTAAACAACATGTCCCAACAATATACCAAAAGGAACAAAAAATATTCACTTCTTCATATTCAAATAGATTTGATGTTGTCTACAAGTGTCCAACATAAGCCTTAAGCTCCCAACATGTTTGTTAAATAGTCCAAATACTGTCCAGTCATCAATCTATACTTCCAAAAATTTATGAATTTACTCTTTAAGAGTTGCGACCAGCACTCTGGAAAATATAGTAGGGGAATTCTTCAACCCAAAAGGAATAATTGTGTACTGATAGGAGCCCCATTCTCGAGAAAAGGTGGTCTTGTGTTGATCTTCAGGTGCAGTTCTGATTTGATGATATCCTAAAAATCCATATTTAAATGAATAGGATTCATGACCTCTTGCATTATCCAATACGTCATCTGTGAAAGGGATAGGAAAAGGATCATGTAAACACACATCAGTCAAATTACTTAGGTCTACACATATCCTGATCTCTCTTTTTGTCTTCTTTTCCTGCACCGCCATAATACTTACGCATTCTAACTCTTCAACAGGTTCAATAATCCCTATTGTTATCATCTTATCCAATTCTAGCTTCACTTTTTCATTGTAATTTGGGTTCAACCTATAAGGTCTCTTCTTGAATAGCTTGACATCATATTTCAAGGGAATCTTCATGACTCCTAGATCTCCTAATATTCCCTTCTTATCTTAAAACTTAGTGGGAAATATTTCTTGATATTCATGCAGTAATTATGTGACTTTTTTATTCTCTCTTCATCCCAATAATATCCTACTGTTGAAAATTTAAACTCTTATTTTGATCCAATGTTCACCTTCTTGGTCTTTAATGGCTATGTGATATCTGGCATCTCTATATTTGGTTGATGTACTTCGTGGTTCCATTTTGATTCTACTATGTCAATGTTTCTGGGGTCTTCTTCTTCTTCTATAGTAATTTTATAACATTCTAGTGCATATTCTAACTGCATGGTCCAATTAGGTTGCTTCCATGTCAATGTGGCTACACCTTCAAAGATATTCTCTTTTACTATCTGCATGGCCAAATCTATGCCTGGACATTCATCCTCAAAGTTTAATGTTAGTACAAACCCATGAACTAAGTCTACCCAATTCATGGTACCATGTCACAACTCTATTTCCAGTTACCAATTCATAGGAATTGTCTCGAAGGTGTGAATAAATCCATGCACCCATTCCTATTGTGGAATCTCCTTCCATGCTATAATGCACAACTAGATATGCTCTCTAGGCTCAGTTTTACCATCATGTTTATTCTTTATTTATGTTTCCACTTGTCCAAACCTTATCAACATTAACCTTAGATATAGTTTCCAATCTCCTATATCTTTCTTCTGTGTTCCCCACCATCTATAAGGGGTAGATATTAGGGCTTTATCCAAAGCTAACAGTCTCTATTATTCTGGTACCCTTTCTTCATAATCATTAAGAAAATTTTCTACATTACCCAAACCATCATAATCAAACAGATTACATCCCTTAGATGTCATGCAGTGAACTAATTTTGTTATTCTTGCACAACACTTTGTGGATATTTCATGTAATTTGTTCTACCAATTCTCCAGTTCTTCTTCTAAATCTGATGTGCAGGTACTATCATTATCCCAACTCAAATTTCGATCTATAGTAGGGTTAATGTAGTCTTCTTCCTTAGCTATCAATTGATAGATGTTATCAATATATGTTGCACTGTATTCTTCTCTTACTAGCTCTATATATCAGACACCTTCTGATTGATCTGAAGGAATAATAACCCTCATATTTCTTCCTTCAAATATCAGTTGTCTCTTCTTTAGATTGATTATGGAGATATTATCCATTTCCCAATCAATTCCAGGCAATGCATGGTAAGGATTACAGTCATCAACAAATGCTATCACTTCAAAATCAACAGTGGTGTGAACTCCTTCAATATCTATCAATTCACATTATAGTATTCCCATAGTAAAAATATTTTGCTAATTTTCCAGTATTAATTGAATATTTGACCATTGTAGCTTCAAATTACCCATTATTTACCATGTCTACTTTGTCAAAACATTAGCATCTGATCCCAAATCCAGAATAACCTGATCCATTTCATATTCTCAAATTTGTGCACTAAGTCTCATCTCTTTACCTGTTCCCTTCTGTTGATGTACATTATTAACTGTGTGCACCTCAGTTCGCAGTGTCTCTTTTGATGTACATGAATTTATCAATTCCTGAAGCCATTACACAAAATTTTGATATCTCAACAACTTCATACACATCTGCAAAAAACATCTCACGTGATTTTCTTGATCTGCTAAATTATGTGTCAAAGCTTGAACCTACGTCACTGCTTGGTTTTGTGTCGGAACTACTATCATGTCACATTTACTAGGCCATGTATGTGCAGTATAGGATAGTATTCAATTACATGATTGAATTATTTACAATACTTACATATGATAGTAGGATTCTGGCAATCTCTTGCAAAATGGCATGCCTGGTCTCAGTTATAGCAACTGATATGACCTCTTCCTCGACCAGCTCCACCACCTCGACCTCTTCCTTGATAGCCTCCTTGACCACTGCACTATCCACTAGCTTCATGTTTGTGCTCCTCTGCTTGAATTCTGTAAGAATTAGTGTTGTTCTCCATCATTAGATCATAACTTCGACAATTATTTTCATCATGTCGTACTAACTTATAAAATTTGCAAAACAGGTTCCTTGGGGTTTACACATATTTTTTCAAAAAATAAAAATATTTAGAGTGATGTTGTTCTTTAGTTCTACATACCTTGCACCAATAAATATATCCTAAATTTAAGGGATTAGGTGCTCCACTATCCAAGTAATATCTGAAAATAGGGCGTTGCTCCTTAGAATGGCCTTCTGATTTTCATTTTGTACACCATACTTCCTCTATGAATTTTTTCCCATCTTGATATCCTGAAATTTCAAGGTCAGGTTGTCTAGTTGAATCTGAATCTATTGCATACCTGCATTAGTGTCCCCTATCGGTGAAGATTCCAACTTTATGGAAATTTACAAAGCTTCGGCTTGAGTTGTTATCTTCTGCTATGTTAATAGCAACCTGATATGTGGAAACAACGCAACTATAAACCATTCCTTATGCTGCTATGGGGGTATGTTGAAACTCACTTGATCCAATAACACCTTAAACCTTTGATGAAGCTCCCAAATAGATTCATTGAATTTTTGTTTGATCTCCTTTAGCTCAATAATGCACTCTGATTGAGACTTCGACATCTTGAACTCCTATATCTGCTCTTGCTTAATATCTGAAAATTTTCCATTGTGAGTGGTCGAATACTTCATGTACCATGTCAACTCTCAATCTTGTAACATTTTAATGAGATGCACATTATTTATATATTCGTCATTTATCTTCTTTTTTGTTTATACATCTTCGGCTAAAAACCAAAACTGCTCTGGCTCTTCTGAACCAGTTCCTCTAAAAACATGTAACTTAATGTCATCAACCATACGTCCTTTTGGGGTGTAAGGGGGAGGGGGAGGGGGATGGGGGGTAGGAGGGGAAGGAGGAGCATAGATACTACCAGTACCCTAACTACTACTGGATTTTAGCTTCGACGAGCTCTCAAGCTAGTAGGGGGTATACTATGGAATTTCCTGGGAGTTCTTTGGATAGATTTATTCCTTTTTACCTTCAGATTCACTTAGGAGAGGGCTATAATCAGACTCTCTGAAGGTCTTCAGATCTTCTTCGTGATATCTCTTTCTGGCATCTATTCTATAAATTTTTCCACTTCGCGTTGTATCAATTTATTTCTCATATTTATGTCTTCCTCCAAACATAAGTAAACTAATATTATGATTGCATCCGCAAAACTACCTTTTCGCACAAAAGAATATTAGTCCAAAGTTTCAATGAATTCAGATACTTACCTCATGGTACTTTTAGTAATCTTCACTTTACTTAATTCTAGGACATAGTCGAGTCTATAATGAACTTATTATTGAATCCACCCAAGATGTTATCAATCCAAAAATCAACAGCCCTTGAAATCTTGTTGTTAATACTCTTGAGTCGTTGTATCAACTCATGAGTCCATGATGTAGGTTCATCGTTATTAAAGAAATAATTCCTTTCAGTTAACCTTGACACCCACTCATACAATTCACCAAGGAATGAGCTGAAGAAAATTTTGTATTTTTATGTAAAAAAGGTATCTTTGCAAACAAGCTTCATATGTTAAGCGCATATTTTTTTTCTCTTGATCTAAAAATTCTCGCTCCTTCTGGACTATCCAATATTTAATTTCCTTATTCGACGATGCCACATCCACATATCCCTCAAAAATATCCTGGTCCCGAAAACAGAACCATATTTTGGGTCATTTGGGCTTGAACCAGGTGTGATCTATGCTTTGCACCAAAAAAACCCTTGATCACCAGCCCTTTTGGCAACAACCTGCAAGCATATTGCAGTATCACCAGAGGTGACTATGGGTAGTTTCAGAACCAGGTTTCTGCGGCCTTAAGGGAGTTCATGATGTGGTTAATCTACTATGTTATTATTATCCCTTAACATGTATAAACTTACTATGTTGTATTAAAACCTTCACTTACTTCGCCAAATTCAACAAAACATTGAAATAATATCATAAACAATACTGTAATAACACATAACTATAATGGTTACTCTGCAACAACTAATATTAACCAAATAGACAATAACACATAAGAACATAAAGTATCTTCAAAATAATTCTTCTTTTCTATTATGATGGATCTTTTCAGTACAATCAATTCTCTGACCTATGCACACAGCTACAAGTGGTCTACGCATTAAGTTGCAGACTCTTCCAAGGTCTCTACGAACTCAACTGCAGAGCCTTTCCTTTTCTTCAAAATACATATACAAACTAGCCCATGACCATAGAACTTACAATAATTATTCACATATTCACTTCCTAAAATATGATTACATCACTTTATATAGTATTGCATCATTACAAAACCATGGTCCAAATACCATGGGATAAGAAAAATACAAGCAAATCTAACCCGAGATCATTACAAAAGGAGGGGCTTCGACCCACCCTGAAACCCCCAAGGTACCATGTGGTATCTCCATAATGTTGTGCTCCGCAATATACTTCGTGCCTCGCTCCTCTAGACATGGAGACATAGCCAAAATTGAGGCCATGTTGGGTTGCACCCAATAATAGCCTGCTAGTCCCATGATTGATCTTACCTCATCCACATTTCTAGGAGCTGCCCACTCCATGATAGCAATGATCTTTTCCAGGTCGACTGTTATGCCTTCCTTGGAAACAACACGTCCCAAGTAATGTACCTTTGTCTGAAATAAACTACATTTTCTAAGCTTTGGATACAACTGATACTATCTATGCAACCTCAACACTGCTCCTAACTATTCAACATGTTCTTCCTCATTCATAGAAAATATAAATATATCATGAATGAATACAATAAAAAACCTTGTCCAGAGAAGGATGCAATACAGTATTCATCAAGGACATAAAATTAGCTGGAGCATTATTCAATCTGAGAGGAACTACAACAAAATCAAAATTCCCATTCCCTGTCCCGAAAGTAGTCTTGTAGATGTCCTCTTCCTTAATGCATACCTTATGGTATCCTGATATTATATTAATCTTCAAGAAAAATTGTTTCTCCCTTCAATTGATCAATCAAGTCATCAATCCTCGGCAACAAATACCTGTTCTTGATGGTCATCTTGTTCAAATGCTTATAATCGATGCATATCCTAAGAGTACCATCCTTCCTCTTCACAAACAACATTGATGCCCCCCAAGGTGATACACTTGGCCTAATTTTAGGTCCCTATAATACTAGTGTATTCCCCTTATTTTTATTGTTAGTGTATCACCCCATTTTTATTGTTGTGAAAATGTATCCCCATGTTGTTATTGATATTGTTATTTTTACATAGGCTATGATTATATAGTAACCCCTTAGACTCCTATATATGCCAAGGAGGTCTTATACTTAGTATAATAGAATAATTGTTCATTTATGTAATTTAAAGTAGGTTTCCTCCTCGAGGAGGACTATTTTTAAGTTGTCGATCTATCTTTTCTTCTATTCTTTGAGTTGGTTGCATAACATTTGGTATCATAGTTTTGGATTATAGGGTTTCACTTCTTCAATCAGGTCATCGTGGCATTTTTTCTATATTGTTTTTTCTATGAGGCTTCAGATGGTGAAATTGTGAACACTTGGAAATCTTGATTAACTTAGCGTACGGATTTCATATCTTGGTTTGCTACATTTTTGGATATATGATCCTATTAGTATCCTATAATCTATAATATCACAAGGTTACTAACTATCCTCTTCAGATATTTCATATTGTCTATAATATTCCATGGCTATCATTTATTTCCAGAAAAGGAAGGGAAATCCTGACTGTCCACGACTTCAAAGGAATCAATTTTCCCTTTCAGTTCAATGGAAAGGGGAAATTTTTGCTCATAAGGTGTAATGGTGAGAAAAATTCATTTCTGCCCTCTTTCATTTCATTTACCCTATTTTACCCTTCAGTTTTCCAAACTCTAAAGTCCAACGCTTCATTTATTTCAAAACCCCTTTTAACTATTAAAATTCAAGTTTTCTATTTAAAAAAGTAGCTATGCCCACCCACTAACAACCATATCATATTTCCCTTTAAAATTACCCTATATCCCTTTTATTGTAGCTTTTCCTGCACCACAACAAACCTTATATCTTTATGTACTACCTATGGGATATAGTATTTATAATTCTTTCACTCAACCACATTAAAGCCTTTTACTTTCATCACCTTTTTTGCATCGCAAGTCCGAAAACTTGATTTGTAACATAATTGTCGAACGCTATAAAATCCCCCATGTGACAGTGGTGGGACCCAATCATAAATCACAAGTTCTACAAGATATGTGCGGAAGGAATAATTTATAAACACCGAAGTGTGATGTGTGACATTGGTGGGACCAATTTCACTACCACGTCATCCTTTCTCCACCGTCCATTGCACATCACATGCGATATGACATAGAAATTAGCAATGGAGACTTAAACTTGAAAAATGCCAAATTGCGATGATTTTTGGGTTGCTATGTTGCAATGCGATATTGTCATCACATATCACAATCTACCATTTTTTTGTTTATTGTTAAGTTTTCGCAAGTTACGCTTTGGATGTTGTGATGCGATATTAGTAGGACCCACTTTACCGTCACATCAAATGATTGTTCTTAAACTCCATTTCCTTACCTGCTCATCCACCACTCATCCGCCTTAGCCCACTTTCGTTTGACTGTTGATATAGCTTTTCGGCCCCCCATCTCCATCTGATTTTTACCGCCAAGGGGGAGGGTGCACCTGAAATAAACGGTTTCGGTCTCCAACCATACACCTACGTTTTATCTCCAGAGAAGTTCGGACCCCCCCCCCCCCCCCCCCATCCAAAACAACTTACCACTTGCTCGACCCTCTGAAAAACCTGCAAAACTCAGTGGTAAGCAGATTTTGACTTCAGGGTTGGAACGAATTGACGTCCACTTCAGTTGTTTCTCGGCCACAGGTTGAATTATGGAAGAGGGACTGCAGCAGAAGTACATTAAGATAGGATAATGCTCAAGGCCAATATCATTATTTGTTAAAAGGAGATTGCGCCCAGCTGGAGGGACATGGGTGCATGTGTTCACTTAATGTTAACAGAGATCAATCATTGAATGAAAATCATTATTTCTATATCATGTCCATCTCTCGAAGGGAAAATAATATCTTGTTAATAAAAACATCCTAAGAATAAGGAAGAAGTTTTAAAAATTTCACCCATGTTGCAATCACTTCCTTAACGACTGATAATTATTTATACATGTGTCATTAGTTTTATAACAGTTTTTATATTTTGTTGGAATAGGGTCTCCTACAAGAGCTGCGAAAATGGTCCATTTTGTATATTTTTTATTGTATTTAGTCGAATGCAGGGGTTTTAGGGTGGGTCAAAGCTCCTAATGCATTGTAAATGGTTCAAGGGTATACCAAGAGGGCGTAGGATAAAATAGTATAAGTAGTCGAACCTTTTTGAGTTGTAAGACAGACTTGGATCAAGATTGAAGCTTAGTGCAAACTGTTAGATTTGGGATTGGGTTGTTGGGTTAGGACTCCTGTTGGTTGTGTGCGCAGAGATCCTCAGTCCTGTTGTGTGCGAACCCTGCTGCTGTGTGCGCAGGTTGGGTTTTGGGGCATGTAAGAGGCCTTTTGATAATTAATATATACGAGGTATTGTGGATACATGATGATGTTTGATATATTTGGTTATGATTAGTGCGGACTTGAATTATATGTGATTCTGTTACGAACTGTGAATTGTATGTGTTTATAAGCTGCGAATTATCTGCGTTATGATAATGTATCTGCAATTTGATTAAGTAGGCTACAAATATATTTTTTTATGCTTATACTTGGTTGTTCGTACTTGGATGTGACCCTGTTATATAAATCTGGTAAAACTGTACTCTAGTTAATCATTGGAAGTCTTGCGAATGACCTCTGACTGCGTAGATTTGATAGTTTCCGAATGATTCAACTTACCTGCTCTCTCTCTCAGGGTGCAGAAACCTGGTTCCATCACCCACCGATATTGCTTCAGGAGAGACTTTGGCCTGCGTAAGAAGGTCACTACCAAAAGGGCAAGTAGTATAGGGGTTTTTTGGCAAACCTTAATCTTCGAACCTGGGTCAGGACCCTTCGAGCCAACAAATGATTCTGTTGCTGCGACCGGGAAAATTTTAAGAGAGGGATCAGGTAATGCCAATGCCGTAATGGAAACCTGAAAGAAAAGAAACTAATGAATGTTTCGAATGGAAATTTTAGGAATTCGCAGTGAAAGAAAACCACAGTGAGAGGTTGAACACTTGAGAATGGAAAAATAGGTATATATTCACAAATATCTACAAAATTTTCTTCGTAACTATTGCAATCGAGCTCCAGGAGTGGCTCGCACGGTTGGTTGAATTTCAGAAGTGTTGGAAGGACAAGCGGGTCACACAGTGGACCCAAAAATTGATCCAGCAGTTAGATAAGGCTGATAACACCATCACTCGCACCGTAGATCACTGGGTGGACTGCATTCTAGGAGGATTCATGACGGAATTTGCCATCGATCAATTCATCTCCTACATCAAAGAAGAGCGAAGGTTCTTCAAGGGATTTAGCGGTAAGTTTCTGAAGAATTTACCATTGCTCATTAAGATATTACTGTGTGAAAAAAGTATTCTGTGTAGCCACACTGAGTGAATGACCACTAAACTAGACGGAATTACGACGCGAAACGGAAAATACTATCGGACCAACCTAGAAGGAGGTAGATCTGTCTACATCCCGGTAAGAGAAGCAGTTGCGTAGAGTTCTCGAGCCACACCACTTTCAAACCAGCGTAGGGGTAAGAATTCACCTACACCTCCACCACCAGAAGACGACATGGTTGCGCACATGAAATTTCCTACCTTTAAGGGTGTGGGAGATGAGGACATGGAGAAATTATGGTTTGTCGCATAATCGGTATGGACTACGCAGAACGTAGTGAGTGACATAGTGAAAAGGGCAAAAATGTCCCTTTCTTTCGAAGGAAGATATTTGGATTGGTGCATGGGATACATCGGACAACATGAAAAATCAAACATCGAAGAGGTTAAGGATGCCTTCAAAAAATAGTTCAAGAAGCCTAAGTCCTATTCTCAAATAGTGGCCAATCTAAAATATTTCAAGAAAGGGCATTCTTAATCGGTATGGGAGGCCGATCAATGGCTGAAGAAGGTGATCAGAGAAGGAGGATTTCAGTATGATGACCGACAACACATGGAGTGGTTCATTTCTATGTTGCTGCCTCACCTGCGCGTACCTATGTGTCACCAAACTTTTGAATCACTAGAAAAATCCCTGGAGGTTGCTATGAAGTTAGAAGTTGCACCTAGAGACAAGGCCCAACTAGGCATTCAGCAGATCTAAGGACAACTGAAGCCAATGCACATGGAGATCCAGAACCTGCAGAAGGAGCGAGGTGTAGAGGCTAGCTCGGAGAGATGGTGCATACGTTGCAGGACTAATAGTCACACCAAGGATAACTGCTCGTTGTTAACAGACTACATGAAGGCTGGGGGAACTAATCCGCTGTGCCCTAGGGAAGTGGCAGGACCAAGTGGGCCAGCATTATGGTGCGATGATTGCCGCATTGCAAGGCTACATGACACGACCCACTGTCCCTGCCTTGCTGCGTACGTCCATAGGTAAAATAGTAATGGTGCAGGTTCTGCAGGTCAGTAGGAAATGATGAATAGAACTACCAGATGTATGATTTGATGATCGATCGAGGGAATCTCTATAGGGTGCAGTCGGACCCATCCTCACCCAGATCGCTCTCAAGTATAGGGTTCTCCCCAGCAAGGGGTAGGGGAGGCAGAAGAGGTGGAAGCGCAGGTCGGGGATGAGGGTAACTCATATGTTATAACTATGGAAAGGTAGGGAACTTTTCCAGGGACTGTCCAAACCCCACAAGGCAGACCTGCCGGTATTGTAGGTAGTTGAACCATGCGATTGAAGACTGTCCAGTCTTAATAGTGAAGATGCAAGAAAAGTAGCCAACACCTACACAGAATGTGCAGAGGGTTAAAATTAAACTAAGAGATAAATATCCAAGCGTAAATGTCGTAACATGCAGTTGGATGGCCATCGGGGGGCCTGGAGAGAAAACCACATCCGAGCCTCTGATCTGGCCAGTAGCTAACAAACAGGAAGGGTTGGATCTAAAAAAGGAGAAAGAAACATTTATCACAGCTTGCAAGGACTCCGCTGAGGCAAAGGCATCTATGTTATAGCTGCCTGAGGACCTCAAGGCATATGAGGAGGTCAAACCATTTTTAAAAGCATGTATGAAGCTGTTACGCAACCCAAGGGCTGTGGAAGTCTTCAAGCATTGATAGATAGCTGCGTAACATGACCTATCCTCCCTCCAGAAGTCAAGGATGTACATAAACTCTATAGGTATAAGAAACGCACTGGCAGGGAGATGTGGTTGACTACGCAGATCGGTGACCACGAGATGGATTAGGTTATTTTGGAACTAGGATCGGATGCGAATGTATTACCTAAAAAAACTTGGAAATGCATGGGGGAACCTAATTTGGAATGGTCCACTATCTAGCTGCATATGGCCAATCAACAGAAGATCA
This sequence comes from Pinus albicaulis, assembly GCA_034641835.2. Taxonomy (NCBI): domain Eukaryota; kingdom Viridiplantae; phylum Streptophyta; class Pinopsida; order Pinales; family Pinaceae; genus Pinus; species Pinus albicaulis. The sequence goes on from CM076579.1 coordinate 1,344,690,462, forward strand.
TTCCGTTAGGAAGACTATCAAATATTGTGGTGGATATTGCAAGGGTTAAGGTCTGGGATGACTTTGAAGTAATTCAAATTGTTGAAGATGTGGACCCCTACCCTACTCTCTTAGGCTTGGATTGGGCCATCGATATGGGAGGCATCATTAACCTAAAGAAGAGAAGCATGGTATTTGAGAATGATGGTACAAAGGTAATAGTACCATTAGATCCAGTGGAGGGCGAATGATACACAGAACCAGTGCGTGACGAAGAGGATGTGGATCACATCTATAAGTTGATTACGTGAGATGAAGCATTGAATATTGGATCAACCCCATGGTGGAGGGGGTACTTTGCTGGGAAAATGATAGCGAATGGTTCTTTGACTCTGATGGGGAGTTGGAGAATCGGAAAAACCGGTTACATGATGTCTCTGCGCTGAGATGTCTTTGGATCACGAAGAAATTTCGTTGCATCTCCTCTGAGGTGAGAGATCTAACTTATTTCGATGGTTCTGGTAATGTTAGGGACTTTTTGCAGGCATTTGAAGCCAAGGTTTCCCAAGAACTATGGCTATGGGCCTGTAAGCTGGCCATGCAAGGATCACCTGTGCAATGGTGGGTAACGCGTGAGGAGGCATTCCAGGATTGGGAGGAGTGTCAGAATATGTTGATCCTACGATTTTAGGCCCTAGCTGACGTGCGAATCAAAACGTTCCTTGGACCCGAAAATCCACGTGAATAACTGGTCGCTTGGATAAAACAATGGTGTGATAGAACTGCCCAGGAGTGGGTTCATCTGCTTATTCATGCCTTGGGACCACTTCCCACCACATGGTACTTAGAGGCAGAGCTTCACCAGCGCACCCGCCACTAGGAGGCTTTGAGGGATGAATTTATGGGAACATTTGGGTTCGTAGGCAGGACAGAGGCGCTGAACACAGCTCTGTAGGACATTGACACTGTAGCATGGGGTGAATCGCACCTATGTATCACACCTGAAGTACCCACGTGGGAAGCTCAGGTACTAAGTATGGTTGATTACCACAGCCTAGCCCCAAAGGAGGGTAAGGATGATCCATAACCTGCCTCTGACTCAGAATTGGAAGGGATGCGCACAGTTACCAGGCCGCTTAGTCTACGAATGGGTAGCATTGAGACGCACCCTACATCCGAGCCTCTGATCCGGCCAATAGTTAACAAACAGGAAGGGTTGGATCTAAAAAAGGAGAAAGAAATATTTATCGCAGCGTGCAAGGACTCTGCAGAGGCAGAGGCATCTACATTGTAGATGCCTGAGGACCTCAAGGTAGATGAGGAGGTCAAACCCTTTTACAAGCATGTATGAAGCTGTTGCGCAACCCGAGGGTTGTGGGAAGTCTTCAGGCATTGATAGATAGTTGTGCAACATGACCTATCCTCCCTCCGAAAGTCAAGGATGTACATAAACTCTATAGGTATAAGAAACGCACTGGCAAGGAGATGTGGTTGACTGTGTAGATCGGTGACCACGAGATGGATTAGGTTATTTTGGACCTAGGATCAAATGCGAATGTATTACCTAAACAAACTTGGCAATGCATGGGGGAACCTAAGTTGGAATGTTCCACTATCCACCTGCATATGGCCAATCAATAGAAGATCATTCTGTTAGGAAGACTATCAAAGATTGTGGTGGATATCGCAAGGGTTAAGGTTCGGGATGACTTTGAAGTAATTCAGATTGTCGAAGATGTGGACCCCTACCCTACTCTCTTAGGCTTGGATTGGGCCATCGATATGGGAGGCATCATTAACCTAAAGAAGAGAAGCATGGTATTTGAGAATAATGGTACAAAGGTAATAGTACCATTAGATCTGGCGGAGGGCGAACGATACACAGAACCAGTGCATGATGAAGAGGATGTGGATCACATCTATAAGTTGATTGTGCAAGATGAAGCATCAAATACTAGATAAACCCCACGACGAAGGGGGTACTTGCTAGGAAAAGGACAGCGAATGGTTCTCTGACTCTGATGGGGAGATGGAGAATTGGAAAAACCGATTACATGATGTCTCTGCATTGAGATGTCTTTGGATCACGAAGAACTTCCGCTACATCTCCTCTAAGGTGAGAGATCTACCTTATTTTGATGGTTATAGTAATGTTAGGGACTTTTTGTGGGCATTTGAAGCCGAGGTTCCCCAAGAATGACAGAAATGGGCCTATAAGCTGGCCATGCAAGGATCACCTGCGCAATGGTGGGTAACGCATGAGGAGGCATTCCAGGATTGGGAGGAGTGTCAGAATATGCTGATCCTACAATTTGAGGCCCAGCTGACGTGCGAATCAAAATTTTCCTTGGACCCGAAAATCCACGCAAATATCTGGTCACTTGGATAAAACAATGGTGCGATAGAAATGCCCAGGAGTAGGTTCATCTAATTATTCATGACTTGGGACCACTTCTCCCCGCATGGTACTTAGATGCAGAGCTTCACCAGCACAACCGCCACTGGGAGGATTTGAGGGATGAATTTATGGGAACATTTGGTGTTGAGATTGCAACAAGATGATGAGCTTAGTGGAAAGAAATCACCTTCACTAAGTGGGCCCACAGGCTATTTTTGGCACAAAGTCTATTTTTAGACTATGTCTATTTTTAGACATATGGATCATGTTCTATGAGTTGCAGGATGCTATTTGTGGATGGTTGGTCAAGTTGGGAAAAATATATGGACTTCTATTTTTAGACATATTGGGTGGAATCTATTTTTAGATTGTCAGTCTAAAAATAGATATGCCGAATATTATTAGCTCTTAATAATATTTGGACTCTAAACATTATCTTATTCTCTTGGAGAACTTCAGTTAAGTGCACAGATGTGGCACAGGAGCTGACATAAGGAATTACGCTATTCCTGAGAGTTAAGTGGAGCTATTTCATGGATAATTCAGTTAGAACTCATGTGACAGAGTTTGGTGGAGTTGATTGAGAAAGTTAGTGGAGTTGTATTCAGTTTAAATAATCTAAACATAGTTGAGATATTTGTATTCAGTTTAACTAATTGATACAATTGGTGAGAGTGGTGTGAATTAATTATTAATTAAGTCACTAATTATAAACTCATTAATCAACTAAAGAATGCATCAGTTAACTTCAGTGCATGGACAGTTTCAGTGGATACCAGTGCAGAAATAGGTGAAAGAGCAGGTTAACTATCAGTTGTGACTATACTGTTGCTATTTTCAACACAAAGATAGGTGGAGAAGCCCATGAGGATTGTGTAGTATAATCCAGGTGGTTTATCTATTTAATGAATCCATCCCATAGCATTGATAATGCAATAGAGGCTGGCTATCAAGTGGCAAAAGATTGGAGCATGTGTTTTGCTAGATCTAGCTTGATAGTGTGTAGCAATTGAGGGTGTGAATGAGAGCTTGTGAGGAGCTTTTGTACTATGATTGTTACATGATCTCCATGAAATATAATATATAGATAGTTGGGGTTTTCATCTTTAAGATTTCCCATTAAATACTGTGTTCATATGTGTGATTGTTTGTGGTTTTAATGTATGCATGCAATTGATTTTATTTCCGCATGTCATGATCAATGGTAGAAGAGATTTTGTATTATGCATGAAGCTAAAATAGTGTGTGATCAAGAGAATCTTGGTGAATAATATATCAGTTATTCAAATTTCTACATGGTATCAGAGCAATATTGATCATCGGAGCAATTGCAAAACATTGAAGCGGTTGAGTTTTGTGCTGGTGGAATTCGGGAATTTGAAGCAATGTATTCTTGGTATGTCGGGCTGAGATGTCTTCAACCAGATTGCTCAGCAAAAGCATGCCCTCGGTGGAAGCATAACATGGCTGCATGGAAGGACAGGATGGAGGCGGTGCTGGATGACAATGGGTTGAAGGAGTTCATAGATGCAGAAATTCCAAAGCCTACTTCTAGTGATGTTGTCGTACTTGACGCATGGCAAAAGAAGATAGAAAAGTGTTGAAGGATTTTGTTGGAGGGCATGAAGGATCACATAGTATCCAGCCTTCATGGTAAGGCTTCTCCATTCTTGATGTGGAAAGCTTTGACAGATTTATTTCAAAGTAAGAGTGATCAGAGGAAGTTGGCGCTCAAGGACAAACTCAGGAACATAAAAATGGAGAAAGGCGACAGTATGCCCAAGTACCTCACGAAGTTCATCCAATGCAAGGATGAGATGGGAAGTGTGGGGGTTACTGTTGATGATGAGAAATTGGTGATATTGGATCCCCTTTGGCTTCCGAAGAGTTGGCATTCCTATCAGGACTCTATCAATGGTCGGGAGAAATTGCCAAGATGGGAGTGAGTTTGGTCGGATCTTGTGCAAGAGGATATAAGGCGGAGTACCAGGGACAGATCTTCATCAAAGAACTATGATGAAGAGAATTGTGCTTTGGCTTCCAAAGCAAAGAAGTGGAAGAGCAAGAAAGCTTCTCAATCCGGTGCGAAAGGCAAGAAGCAGGACATGTCCAAGGTGAAGTGCTTTCACTGTCACCAACACGGACATTATGCCACTAATTGTCCACAGAAGAAGAAAAATAAGCAGGCTGATGGGACTGCAGCTGGAGAGGCCTTAGCCTTGCAGTTTGAGCTAGATTTTTCACTGATCGCATGCTTGGTCTCAATTATGACGGGATCAGTGTGGTTTCTTGACAGTGGTGCATCTTTTCACATGACAGGAGATCGAGATTTGTTTACTGATCTGGATGAGAAAGATCTTGGAGTGCACATCGAGATGGGTGATGATAGTAGATACAGTACAACCGGTATCAGTACCATTTCCTTTGAGAGGGATTCTGGTAAACCCTTCGTATTGAAGGAAGTGATGCATGTTCCAGGATTGAAGAAGAATCTTATCTCTGTGGCAATGTTAGAAGACAAGGGATATGATGTTGTCTTTAGCGAGGAAAGTGCCTCCCCGCACAAGAAGGCATTCAAGAGACCTAAAGGATAGGCTTGAGTTAAGAACCTTTATCAATTTTTACACAGCAAAGAACAAGGTGAAAGAAAGAAGGATAGAAAGTCAGATGATGGCGAGTTGTGGCACCGGAGATTGGGCCACCTTCACCATGGAGCTTTGAAGATACTGCAACATATTTCTACTGGGCTTCCTAAGGGTACTCTTGCGCAGTCAGATCAGTGCAAGGGATGTACCTTGGGAAAATTTGTGAGATCCACCTTTCATGAGAAGGATATTCACGCCATGACAATCCTTGAGATAATTCACACAGACGTGTGTGGACCTTTCTCAGTAGCTTTGACAGCAAGGCACAGGTATTATGTGATATTTGTTGAGTATTTTTCTCGTAAGTGTTGGATCTTCTTCATGCAGAAGAAGAGCGAGACATACTCAAATTTCGGTAAGTTCAAGGCACTGGTTGAGAAAGAATCGGGGAAGCAGGTGAAGGCTCTAAGGAGCGACAATGGTGGTGAATTCATCTCTGGCGAATTCAAGGACTTTTGCAGCGCAGAAGGAATTCAAAGAGAGCTCATAGCACCTCATAACAAACAGCAGAATGGGGTTGCTAAGCGAAAGAACAGAACAATTGTGGGTGTTGCACGGGAGATGTTGCATGATTAGGGCCTACCCATACACTTGTGAGCTGAGGCATGAAATACTACAGTATATGTGCAGAACCGTTGTCCTCACAGGATACTTGGCATGAGTACACCTGAGGAGGTGTTTTCTGGTAAGAGGCCTGATATTTCCCATTTGAGGATTTTTGGTTCACCTGTTTACATTCATGTGACGAAGGATGCCAGGAAGAATCGAGCTTTTCGACTGCGGAGGTCGGGATATTTCTTTTGGGGCATACTCAATACGCCCTCACAAATATCGTGTGTATTTTCTTCTGCGTATACCGCAAGACTCAGCGATCAGATATCAAATTTCATGAGGAGAAAGCCATGAAGTGTTCACCTGAGAGGGAGCCACACTTGCATGCAGATGAGGAGCTATTAGTTCCTAAGGATGAGCTTCAGGATGTGGATCAGCCACAAGAGGAAGTTCATGGAGTGGAAGAGACCATTCATGCAGCGCCAACCATCAGAGGGCGCAAGCGCACTACAGAAGCTGAGCGACTGGCTCAAGATGCAGAGAAGGTTGTAGGATCACCTACAGCACAGCGTATAGAGTCAAATACCCGACCGGAGGCTGATACATGGCTCTTATGAGAAAGTGTATCGTGACAGAGCCATCCTCTTTCGAGGAAGCTGTGGAGGACCCCACATGGGTAGATGCCATGGTGGAAGAGTATGATTCGATTGTTAGAAACAATGCATGGAAGATTGTCCGGAGGCTGGAGGGGAAATCAGTGGTGGGTTCGAAATGGATCTACAAAGTGAAGCAGGCAGCTGATGGCAGTGTGGAGAAGTATAAGGCAAGATTTGTTGCCCGAGGCTTTTCACAGATTGAGGGGATCGATTATGAGGAGACCTTTGCACATGTCGCAAGGTATTCTTCCATACAAACAATTATTGCTCTCTCAGCGCAGATGGGGTGGCACATTCATCAGATGGATGTGAATACTGCATTCCTCAATGGATCTATCGAGAAGGTGTACATAAAGTAGCCCGAAGGTTTCGAGATCTTCAAACAGCCGAGTCGATGTGCAGCTCAAAAGAGCGTTGCATGGGTTAAAACAGAACTCGTGCTTGGTACACACGGATAGATGTGTTATTTCACCGGACTTGGATTCTCCAAGAGTGAGGCGGATCCTAACTCATACCAGATTGCAGGAGGTGTTGTCGATCATTGTTGTTTATGTAGATGATTTGATTTTGACAGGTGATGAACTGTTGATACACTCATGCAAGGCTGATCTTGCAAAGGAGTTTGAGATGAAGGACTTAGGCCTCCTTCATTATTTCCTGAGATTCGAAATTTGGCAACGCAATGGTGGACTATTTGTTTCTCAGGGTAAGTATGCCCGGGAGATACTGGAGAAGTTAAACATGCATGGCTACAAGCCTGTTGATACTCCTCTTCCTGGTGGTTTGAGGAAGGAGGATGCTACTTCAACGGAGGTAGTGGATGCCACTGTTTATCGACAGTTGGTGGGGTCGCTTATGTATCTGGTCAATACATGACCCAACATATGCTATGCTGTTAACCAGCTTTCACAAGCTATGGTTAAGCCAACCAAGCTCTTCTGGAAGGCAGGCAAGCATGTATTGAGATATCTCAGAGGCACATTGGGATATGGATTATGGTACAGACAGTCAGATGAGGTGAGGTTATGTGGTTTACTTGTACGTATTGGTGGAGCCCAATGACAAGACACACCCTGAGAATTTTCGCATCGGGTCGACATCGGCTTTAACAGAAGTAGATCCGTGCACTCAATTCAATAGATTTATATATGGCGCGAGTTTCAGCCATGCGAGGTTATACGGATGAGAAGATTCGCTTCGGTTATTCGTGTCAATTTTAGTCTTCCATCGTGATTTATTGTGATAATCGTAGTTGTAACAAAATTTAGTGAATTCAATATTTTGATAGACGAAACACATTGACATCCCATCACATAAAAGATTGTGCATGGAAGATCATGTTGCACATTTACACATTCCTTCCATGAGACCGTGATGTCGATATCCTTGACAAAGTCGCCGCCATAGGAGAAAATTCGAATACCACAGTAAGATAGGTGCCCGTATAATCCTTATCTTTTGAGAGGGAGTGTTGAGATCATAAAATCATAACAAGATGATGAGTTTAGTGGAAAGGAGTCACCTTCACTAAGTGGGCCCGCAGGCTATTTTTGGCGCAAAGTCTATTTTTAGACTATGTCTATTTTTAGACATATGGATCATGTTCTATGAGTTGCAGGATGCTATTTGTGGATGGTTGGTCAAGTAAGAAAAAATAGATGGACTTCTATTTTTAGACATACTGGGCGGAATCTATTTTTAGATTGCCAGTCTAAAAATAGATATGTCGAATATTATTAGCTCTTAATAATATTTGGACTCTAAACATTATCTTATTATCTTGGAGCACTTCAGTTAAGTGCACAGATGTGGCACAGGAGCTGACAGAAGGAATTACGCTATTCCTGAGGGTTATGTGGAGCTATTGCATGGATACTTCAGTTAGAACTCATGTGACAGAGTTTGGTGGAGTTGTATTCAGTTTAACTAATCTAAACATAGTTGAGCTATTTGTATTCAGTTTAACTAATTGATACAATTAGTGAGAGTGGTGTGAATTAATTATTAATTAATTCACTAATTATAAAATCATTAATCAAATAAGGAATGCATCAGTTAACTTCAGTGCATGGACAGTTTCAGTGGATACCAGTGCGGAAATAGGTGAAAGAGCAGGTTAACTATCAGTTGTGACTATACTGTTGCTATTTGCAACAGAAAGATAGGTGGAGAAGCCCATGAGTTTTGCGCAGTACAAGCCAGGTGGTTTATCTGTTTAATGAAGCCATCCCATAGCATTGACAATGCAATAGAGGCTGGCTATCAAGTGGCAAAAGATTGGAGCATGTGTTTTGCTAGATCTAGCTTGATAGTGTGTAGAAATTGAGGGTGTGCATGAGAGCTTGTGAGGAGATTTTGTACTATTATTGTTACATGATCTCCATGAAATATAATATACAGATAGTTGGGGTTTTCAGCTTTAATATTTCTCGTTAAATACTGTGTTCATATGTGTGATTGTTTGTGGTTTTAATGTATGCATGCAATTGATTTTATTTACGCATGTGATGATCAATGGTAGAAGAGATTCTGTATTATGCATGAAGCTAAAATAGTGTGTGATCAGGAGAATCTCAGTGAATAATATATCAGTTATTCAAATTTCTACATTTGGGTTCGTAGGCGGGACAAAGGTGCTGAATGCAGCTCTGTAAAACATTGACACTGTAGCATGGGGTGAATTGCACCTATGTATCGCACCTGAAGTACCCACATGGGAAGTGCAGGTAATAAGTATGGTTGATTACCATAGCCTAGCCCCAAAGGAGGGTAAGGATGATCCACAAGCTTCCTCTGACTTAGAATTGGAAGGGATGTGCACGGTTACCAGGCTGCTTAGTCTGCGAATGGGTAGCATTGAGATGCACCCTACATTAGCTCAGATTGAGGAAACGGATACTCCTATAGTAAAGAAACAACTGCGTTCAATCCTCAGCCACATAGGTTATTATAGGAATTTTGTTTGACAGTACACACTAATCACAACAACTCTGAGAAAGTTTCTTACGAAGGTGCTTCAGTTCTATTGGGATGACGCATGTTGGAAGAACATGTCTTTGGTTTTGAAGTACCTAGGGAACGAGCCTATGTTGGGGAAGGATGTACAGGAGGCGCAGATGTTTAGTCCAAGCTCAGCAGGTACATTGAGCGCACATAAGGAGCAGAAAATAGCCTCTGAAACAGTAAAATTTGGTAAAAAGGAAAAGTTACCGTTGAATGGAGCGGGCGGATGGCAATTAATGAGGAAAATCCTTGATATTTTTTATCATTTACTTGATGGTAAGTTCCAGGTGAATTTTACCCTACTGTTGGATGATCGCAGACACTATAAAGTAGGACAAATAGCTTAGACCAAGGTTTTGTATTGCTTCCATAACCCATATGTATTTTCTTTACGCTGCACGGTTCTCTGGGCTTGTAGCATTCTGTTCGTGACTGATCAACCCACTCTCGCTGCCAATAGTCCCCCAGAATTGGGATTCCTTTTTTACACTAAAAATATGGCTACTAACCCTACAGAAGCTTTGGCACCTATAGAGCTAGAAATTGCGGAAACCATGGAGATTGGGCCTGAGGATGAGGAAATTAATAGGATAATTGTGCTTCGGCTCCCTGCATGGAGGAGTAGCTTCAAAATTGGTGAAAGGAGCACCGAAGGGACCAGTGCAAGAAAATTGACCCCCCTTGTCAACCCAAAGGAGGCCGCAGGACCAAGCCAGAAGGGCTCGGATGCAGCTACGGAAAAGGATGCACAACTGCCACAGACTGCTGAAACGGATGCCGACACCGAGACTCAGGTCAGTTCCCAACTAGTCCTGGGCATGAGAGGATTGAATGACAAAGATACCATCTCCGCCCTGGGTACGAAGCGGTCAGGCGAGCCTACAAAAGGGTCCTGAAAGAAGCAGCATGCCCAGCGTAAGGAATATGATGTGATGGTCACACTAACTGATGGTGACCTCAAGAAAATCATGGGCACAGTTACACTGGCTACAGAGGATAGGTGGGAAGCCATAGATGAACAATAGAAGGTTATGATCACCACCATTCAGGCCAAACTTTGCACCCTCTAGTTGAAGAAAGATACGCTGCAGAACAACATAATTCAGGTATGGAATCCCTTGGAAACCAGTAGTGTAGAAAGCCATCTCTACTCATTTCGTAGCACTACCCTTGTAGAAATCCCACTCCAAGCAGGTACAGGGATACAGTTAGATCTGGCCAAGCTGCCCCACAAGGCATTACAGGGCCTCCACACCACCTTGTTTCGGGAAATCCACCATCGTGACCAAAAAATCCACCAACAACTCGGTGTAGCCAAGAAGACCATTGCCCAGCAGAATGCAGAAGTGCTCCTCACTGTCTCACAGTAGGCAGAGCTTGAAACATTGATCCACCAGCTCTGCACGGAGGTTATAGAAGAGATCCCAGTTGCAGCCATGCCCTGGGCTAAATTTGAAGGATTGGTTGCAGCATTGAAGGCATCCAGGATAGAAATGAAGGTCATTAAGATGTAGTTGGATTAGCAAATCTCTGACCTACATGCCAAGCTGCAACCCGAAACACCCCCGGAGGTGCGAGCCCAGCGCGCTCCAAACAGTGACTCGAGACGAGTCACAAGATTGTGTTGGGGGACTGTTGGAATAGGGTCTCCTATAAGAGCTACAAAACTGGTCCATTTTGTATATTTTTTATTGTATTTATTCTAACACAGGGGTTTTGGGGTGGGTCAAAGCTCCTAATTCATTGTAATTGGGTCAAGGGTAGACCAAGAGTCCGTAAACCACGGTTTATGGACCATTGGATGCATAGGCTAAAACAATATAAGTAGTCAAACCTTTTTGAGTTGTAAGACAGACTTGGATTAAAATTGATGCTAAGTGTGAACTGTTAGATCTGGGATTGGGTTGTTGGGTTAGAACTCCTGTTGGCTGTGTGTGCGGAGATCCTGAGTCCTACTGTGTGCAGACCCTGCTACTGTGTGCGCAGGCTGGGTTTTGGGGCATGTAAGAGACTTTTTGATAGGTAATATATGTGAGGTATTGTGGATATCTGATGTTGTTTGATCTATCTGGTTGTGATTAGTGTGGACTCGAATTATATGTGATTCTGTTACGAACTGTGAATGGTATTTGTTTACGAGCTGTGAATTATCTGTGTCATTATATCGTATCTACAATCTGATTAAGTAGGTTGCGAATATATTGTTTTATTCTTATAATTGGCTATCCACACTTGGATGTGAGCATGTTATATAAATCTGGTAAAATTGTACTCTGGTTAATCATTGGAAGTCTTGCAAATGACCTCTGACTGCGTAGATCTGATAGTTGTCGAACGATTCGACTTACCTGCTCTCTCTCTCTCTCAGGGTGCGGAACCCTGGTTCCAGCACCCACCCATACTGCTTCGGGTGAGACTTTGGCCTGCGCAAGTAGGTCACTGCCGAAAGGGCCAGTAGTATAGGGGTTTTTTGGCAAACCTTAACCTCTGAAGCTGGGTCAGGACCCCTCGAGCCAACATATTTTTAGAAAGAAGATGGGGGATTCAATCCAATTAAGAATTTCAAAGGAATCAAAATAGTGGTAGATGTCCATATGTCCTTAATAACTCCTACTTATTTATTTTCACATGTCAAATGATGTGTCGTTCGCTGTTACGTAGGAAAATTAAAGTAACTGTTAGTTACGGCATTGAGTGTAATTAGTTAGTAGGATTAACATATATTCTTCACTGTTCGAAGTATTAGTGGGGGGGAATCTACAATGAGGAAAAATCCCATTCTGTAATGTTTTCATGGTGCCTCAAGTGACTCTTTGAAAATTAATAAAAGATCAACTATTCAGGATTCATGTGGTGTCTTAAATGGTGAAGTATTCTCCTCTTTTTATGTGTTTTTCCATTATTTCTCTTTATCTATATTTCTGCAATCTAATTGTAAAAAAAAAAGTGTGAAGAATAGGATTTGTTATCCAGAGCACCCTATTCTAGCTTTGTTTACAACAGTCTATGTTTTCCACTGATGCCAAATTGAGGAATTATTAATTTCTCCTCGATTTCTACTGAACTTTACATTCTAGTATGTTTGAGTAATTCTTAACTTCTCCTTAGTCTCTACCTAGCCTTACATTTCTTCTTTTCATAATCCATTTAAAATTCTAAAAGATCCATGGTAGTGCACCTATCTGGCCATGTTTCACTCATGCTTGATAATTCTACAATTTAATCACCCGAGCCTCTTTGATTCCATTTCCCAATGGATTTCCCTTGCTCTTCCAACCAAACCAATTAAAAAATCCAAACTCTGAACCCATCGCTAGCCTAAAGTTCCCCTATCAACAAAGCTATACCTAACAGAGAGTTCCCTCTCTGGGTCTAGGAGGGCTAGATCGTAGGCCCAAAGCAGTTTTGATGTTACCTCTATATTTTTGTTTCAACCTCAAAATTATGAGTGATAACATAGTGGCGACCATACTGGGGAAGAGTTGTGTGTTCGTTAGTAACAATTATCAAGTTTAAATCTCGTTGTTGATGGTGTAAAAACAGTCAGACATAAGAAGGTTGAAATCATCCACCTGGAAACTTCATGAAGTTCAGTTGATCTAAAGACTCCACTGGTAAAAGGATCGAGAATTTTAGAGAACTAATAGTGACTCCATTTTTATTGTTGGTTTTTTCAAAATTAATTCAAGAATACAATGCAGGTATGCTCCTATGGATAGATCAAATATTCTAGTTTTTCCAAATCCCATGCCCAACATCGACTGGTTAAAATATCTTCCAGTGTTTAAAGATGAAAAAGGAGATGATGTTGCTATACATTTATTAAGGTTTCATATGCACATCCATAGGCTTAGAATAAAATTTCCTAGTGATTGTCTTATGAAGATGTTTGTGGCCAGTTTAGAAGAGAAAGATAGGATTTGGTATGAAGGTCTACCAGCTACAAGTATAAGTTCTCTAAAGTGTTTTCATGCTCTGTTTTGTGACAAGTATAAAGATGATTATCCATATTTGTCACTAGTTCAAGATTGTTGTGATAACCTTCAAATTTTTATTGAATATATGGAGGATTACTATGATGATGATCAGTTTATGAATGATGAGATATTAGAAGTTTTAGAAGAAAGCCCATTTCAAAAAGTGGCAATTTTTTCTGAAATTTCTTCTCATCATGAAAAAAGGAATGAGATATTTTGTCCAGAAGTTCGTGAAGTCTCATCACAGGAAATATATCTAGAAACACAAGGACAATCTAATCAGCAGATGGTTAAATAAGAACTTCAGCTCCATGAACTAAGTCTAGTAGAGGACATCAATGAAAACCTCTAGCACTCTAGTAATCCAGAAGAAAAAGAAGTAGATTTTGATTACCCAGATTTACAAGAGCATCTTCAGCCAACAGTGTTTTATCCAGAGGTTGAAGACCAGTCAATTTTTCCTGATGAAAGCCAAGAAATCTTGCCAAAAGAAGACCCATTAGCTAATGACACTTGGCCTGAGATTATTGAGAATTCACAGCTTCCCTGCAGGTTTATGAATGATAAAGGGAATGAGGAATAGCACACAGAACAATTTATTATGATGGATAGAGAAGAAAAACAAGAGTCCTATTTTCCATGCGAAGTCAATCAATGTCGGCACAGAGGAAAGGGAACAGTCTGGGATGAGGTATGTTTTTATATTACCAATCATTTGAGGGATCTCATGTTGCTTGTTTACCTAGATCCTTTGAGCAGTTTATTACGGTCATCAATGAAGAAGAGTCTACTAGGTTGATTAATAGAGCTATTGAATTCATTCAAAGAGTTAAGTTGCCATATTTTGAGCCCATTGTTCTACCCAAGGAAATGGAAGGTCAGTTTCAGTTAAGCACTCATTTGCTTGAATGGTTACGTTGGAATTCTGATTATTATTTGATGGGATAATTTTTTATTAGACTAGATGTAGGTAGGAGTGCCAATAATATTATTACTTTGAGCATCTTTTCAGTGTTAGTTGAAGATTGCTTTTAGTTTTCAGTTTCAGCACAGTTCAAATTTCAGCATTCAGATTTTTTAGGTGTAGCAGTAATTTCATTTTGATGGTTTGTAGTGCATAATTTCAGCTATAGTTTTATTTCAGATTGCAGTACATATATCAGATTCTTATATGAGGTTTAGAACAGATGATTAAATATTTTCAGCCACATAGGTTTTGTAGCATAATAAGTTTCAGATTTGGGATCTCCCAATGGATTAGGCTAGTAATCTACAGTGTTCTTCGCACCTCTTGAAGGAGCTTCCATCCCCAGATGGAGCCTCTATTATTATCCTATAATCTACAGTATCACAAGGTGACTTGACTAACTATTCTCTTCAGATATTTCATATTGCCTGTAATATTCCATTGCTATCATTTATTTCCAGAAAAGGAAGGGAAATCTTGACTATCCAAGACTTCAAATGAATCAATTTTCCCTTTCATTTCAGTGGAAAAGGTAAAGTGTTGCTGATAAGGTGTAATGGTGAAGAAACTTCATTTCTGCCATCATTCATTACATTTACCCTCTTTTACCCATTATTTTTCTGAAATCTAAAGTCCAGCACTTCATTTCTTTCAAAACCCCTTTTAACTATTAAAATTCAAGTTTTATAGTTAAAAAAGCATCTTCACCCACCCAGTAACATCCATATCATATTTCCCTTTAAACTTATCCTATATCCCTTTTATTGCAGCTTTTCCCACACCACAACAAACCTTGTATTTTTATATACTACCTATGGGATATAGTATTTATCATTGCCCGCACTCAACCACATTAAAGACTTTGCCTTTCATCACCTTTTTCACATCGCAAGTCCGCAAACTCCATTCGTAACACCATTATCAAACCCTATAAACTCCCTAATGCGACAGTGGTGGGACTCGATTGCAAATTGCAAGTTTTGGAAGATAAGTGCAGAAGTAATAAGTTATAAATGCTGAAGTGGGATGTGCAACATTGGTGGGACCCGTTTCCCTGCCACATCACCCTTTCTCCACTGCCCATCACACATCGCATGCGATATGATATAGCAATTAGCGGTGGAGACTTAAACTTGTGAAATGCTGATTTGTGATGAGTTTTAGGTTGCTATGTTGCGATGCAATATTTTCATCGCATATCACAATCATAGATTTTTTTGTTTATTGTTAAGTTGTCGCAAGTTAAGCTTTGGATGTTGCGATGCGATATCAGTAGGGCTCACTTTACGATCATGTAAAATTATTGCGCTTAAACTCCATTTCCTTACCCGCTCATCCACCACTCATCCGTCTTACCATGCTTCCATCCAACGACCAATATAGCTTTTCAGCCCCCCCTCTCCATTCGAGTTTTACCACCGCAGGGGGGGTCTGAAATAAATGGTTTCGATTTCTGCTCATACACCTACATGTCATCTCCAGAGAAGTTTGGACGCCCCCCCCCACATCCGAAACATCTTACCACCTGCTGGGCCCTTTGAAATATGGTTTCAGGTTTTGCATGCCAAACTCAACAGTAAGCGAATTTTGACTTTGGGGTTGGAATGAATTGACCTCCACTTTAGTTGTTTTGCAACCACAGGTTGAATGATGGAAGAGGGACTATGGTAGGAGTAAATTTAGATGGGATAATGCTTCAGGCCAAGATAATTAGCTGTTAAAAGGGGATTGCGTACAGCTGGAGGGACATGGGTGCAAGTGTTCACTTGATGTTAACATAGATCAATCATTGAATGAAAATAATTATTCCTATATCCTATACATCTCTCGAAGGGAAAATAAGATCTTGTTAATAACAACATAATAATAATAAGGAAGAATTTTTACACATGTCACCCCTGTTGCAATCACTTCCTTAACGAATGATAATTAGTTATACATGTGTCACTATTTTTATAACAGTTTTTCTATTTTTAGAAAGAAGATGAGGGATTCGATCCAATTGAGCGTTTCAAAGGAATCAAAATAGTGCCAGATATCCAGATGTCCTTAATAACTCCTATTGCTTTATTTTCACATGTCAAATGATGTTACTCCTTCTCGGTTACGTAGGAAAAATAAAGTAACCGTTAGTTATGACATTGAGTGTAATTCGTTAGTTGGATTAGCATATATGCTTCATTGTTCGAAGTATTGGGGGTGGGGGGGGAATCTACAATGAGGAACAGTCCCATTCTGTAATTTTTTCATGGTGCCTCAAGTGAATATTTGAAAAGTAATACAAGACCAATTGTTTATGATTCATGTGGTGTCTGAAATGGTGAAGTATTCTCTCGTTTTTATGTGCTTTTCCATTGTGTCTATTTCTCTGTATTTTTGTAATATAATTGTAAAACATAAAGTGTGAAGAATAGGATTTTTCTAGAGCACCCTATTCTGGTTATGCTTACAATATTCTATGTTTTCCACTGATTCCAAATTGAGGAATTCTTAATTTCTCCTCAGTTTCTGCTGAACTTCACATCCTAGTCCGATTGAGGAATTATTAACTTTTCCTTAGTCTCTACCTAGCCTTACATTTCTTCTTTTCATAATCCATTTAAAAGTTTGAAATATATATGGTAGTGCACCTATCTTTCCCTATTTCACTCATGCTTGATATTTCTGATATTTGATCATCCGAGCCCCTTTGACTCCATTGCACAATGGCTTTCCCTTACTCTTCCCACCAAACCAATTCAAAAATCCAAAATCTAAACTCATAGCTAGCCTAAAATGTCCTTATCAAAAAAGCTATATCTAACATAGATATCCCTCTTTGGGTCTAAGAGGGCTAGATCCTAGGCCTGAAGTAGTTTTGATGTTACCTTTGTAGTTTTTTTTCAGCCTTGAAATTACGGAGTGATAACAGATCCAAGGAAGTTAGGGTTTTTATAGGCTCCAAAATTCAGTCTCAAATAAGTGATTGAGGGAAAATCGTCATAAATTTCTCTCCGAGCATCAAATTTAAATTTTTTAAAAAGTGACTGAAAGTGCACGTACTGCATTTTTTTGTGTATCATTTTCATATTCGAAGATAGAAAAAGTGACATGTGGCATTTGGTACAAGTTCTCTCTACTAAACCAGTCCATAATCAAGTTATCGTGGGAGATTGAGCATAACATTATCTTGAATAATCCAATATTGGTATGACTTGTGGCATTGGAAATAAGACTCATAGGGCTACCATGGGAAGTATTTTTATACCTTGGAGATCTCAAATTACAGAGCTAAAACTATTTCACGATCAGGCTCCTAAAATGAATAAAAAAGTGTGTATTTGTTTTTAAAATTTAATAACTTTTGTTTGAAAAGTCAATTTTAAGTGATTCCAAGGGTATATTGAAGAATAGATATCAATATTGGGTTCTAAAATTCCTCCCAAAAAAAATAAATATATACCCATTAAGCCCTCAAAAATATCTACTATGACACATGAAGAAGAAGAATTGCCACATGATATATCAAAATACGAGACCAAGTACAACAAATTTTGCTTTCACAAAGAGAAACCAAATATGAACTAAAAGGGGACATGTATGGCTTAAAAGGGAACGTGGATGGTTTAAAAGGAGATGTGGAGGGTTTAAAATAAGACATGGAAGCTAAGATGGATGGATTGAAAGCAGACATGGAAGGTTTGGAAAAAGTGTTGCAAGAAAGGCTTCCCAGTGGTGACAAAGTACTCCATGAAAATCAGGATGAGGACCAAAAGAATGTGAAATATGATTTTAGAGAATCCAAAATTGGGTTTAAGAACCACCACATTCCAAATATTTATATGAGGAGGTTTTATGGAAAGGATCGGTTAACATGGATAGTACAGATGGAGCAATATTTTGATCTCCATGATGTGCAACACACATAAAAGGTACACATTGCAACTTTATATTTAAAAAAAAATCAATTTGTTTGGTATCGACTGATTTATTCTCGTAAACCAATTTTCACTTGGTCAATTTTTATGGAGGAAATTACTTCACATTATCAGGATACAAATAACAACACCTTCTTTATCCAATTGATAAATCTCAAACAATAGGGTTCAATGGAGGAGCACATTGGGGACTTCCAAAAAATCAATCAGCGTAACTAATATTCCAGAGGAGCATAGGATCTATTTCTTCATAGGTAATTTGAAGGATAACATCCAACATGAGGTTCACCTTTGCGAACGTGATTCATTGGATAAGGCATTCAGGGTGGCAAGAAAAGTTGAAAGAAAAATTATGGAAAAAAGGAAGTCTAACACTCATAACTATAAATATGGAAGTGTTGTTGCACCTAGCCTTCCACAACCTACAAGGATGAAGCCACAATAATTGGAGGAAAAAGGAGAAAAAGGTATTTTTTACAATTGTGATTTAAAATCCACTAAAGGTCATAAGTGTGTTAAGAAGAAATCATTCTACATAGATTGTGAAGAGGATGAAGAAAAGGAACAAGAAACATCAAAAGAGGAGGATATACACCGAGAACCAACCCATGAGAAAGAAGAAATGAATTTGAAAATATATTTCAATGCATTGGTAGGAATTACCACTCCTCAAATGCTCATGAAAGAAGGATATATCAATAAGAAAAAGGTAATAATGTTGATTGATTCAGGTAGTATTAGCACTCCGTACCTTCTCCAGGTTGAGGAGAGAAACTCATAGGTAACCACAAACCACTTAAAAGCTGGAATATAGCCCTCCTAAATTCAGAGAGGTATCTATCTATCTAAATATTAAGTTACTCAAATATTAGGCTAGGTATCTTGCTCAGAGGGAAATCAGTTTAAAAAAAATTTTGGCAGGAAAGAAAAAAAATTCATTAGGCATGGAGTGATCTCAAGTTGATGATTTCCCAGTAATAGGATGAAGAGATAAGGGATCTTCTACAGGGGAAAGGTAGGAAGTCATGTTGGTGTTATCAATTTAATTTGTTGTAGGAGGGTGAGTAAATAGAGAATCAAGTTGTGGGATGAATTCTAAATGCTATTTAATAAGAAAACATAGACTATTTGGAAAAATATATCAAAGAATTAATGAATTATGAGAAATAATGATTTAACCAAACATGAAGACATACATTCATTGTATGGAAATGACCATATACAAAATTACAATATAAGAAATCAAATCACCATTGGGAGCTGACAGAGTGTTGGAGCGAGGCCCCCTAGGGTACTTTTTTGGATAATTCTGTCTAAGTTTTGTTGTACTCACTACGTGCAAATCGTAAAAGGGGCTTTAGGGTATGTAAAAGTCCCTTAATTATTGTAATGGGTTAAAGGGAAAAACTATGAGTCTCAAACCATGGTTTGTGTGCGTTTGATAATAGACATATGTAAGAGCGAGTCGAGTAAAGATATATCTTTTATGGTTGTTATGTTTGATGTTTTGATCTAATTCTATGGTTAGTATGGGTAGAAAGGCTCTTGTTGGTTGTGTGCATGGAGATGTAAGTCCTGAGTTGTGTGTGTACTCTACTGCTATGTGCGCAAAAGGATAGATTGTATTGGATTTCAAATCTCTTAATAAAGAAGGCATTTTTGGTGAACCCAAATTCTTATACGATTTACTGTTTAGATTATCTGTTATTTGTTGTCGATCTGAATCTCTTATGTTATTTATTGTTTACTTCTATAATTGGTTAAATTCATCTATGCATGAGAATTTTTCGATGTTAATTGAATAGATCCGAATGAAGTATAATTATATACTATGCACAAAATGTGTTGAAGTATTTTGTGACAATCTGCGAAAGGGTTAGATCTGTTTACCACTACCTGCGTGTGCAAAAATTTGTTATATTATCTGTAGTAAGTGTGAGTAGATATGCCACATAAAAATCTCCCTCAAGGTGCAGAAACTTGGTTATAGCACCCCCCCATACCGCTTCGGGTGAGACTTTGGTATGCACAAGTAGATCATTGCCGAAAGGGCCAATAGTTGGAGGGTATTTTTGGTTGTGCGATAACTTTGAACCTGGGTCAGGACCCCTCAAGCCAATAAATGGTTCTATTGCCAAGACCAGGATCATTTTGAGTGAGATTTGATGTATTGACAACTGCATAGAAATAATTTCAATATTGGCTCGATAAGAAGATACGTGAATTTTCAATCCAAGAAAAAAAAAGCTCTAAATTGTCTACCAAATATTGGGCACAAATGTATATCTACACAAAGGTCCACATAATTTTATTTCCTTCATTTGAAACCAAGTCGCATGAGTGGTTATCTTGGTTTTATAAATTCCAAACCTGTGAAAAGGACAACGTGATCACTTAGTGGATCCGGGAGTTGGTACAATAATTAGAGAAATAAAGAAACTAGATCACCTGAGTGATAGATCATTGGATCGATAATGTTCTGGGAGGATTTGTGATTGAGTTTTCTATTCATAAATTTATATTGTATTCTGAAGCTGAACAAAGGTTTTTCAAGGGCCCTAGAGGTAAGTTCTTGGGCTCTCTAAATCTACGGATTAAAATTCTATTGTGCGAACAGGGTACTTTGTGCAACCATATTGAGTGAATTTCCCATAGAGTTCCAAATACGCATAGTGGAAGAACTTAAAAAGTAGATCTAGAAGAATTTTGTGTTTATATCCCTCTCAAAGGTAATTTTGACAGCGACGAACACTCTAAATTAGTAGCTCTGGTGAATATGCACACTATGAAGAATAGGAATTGCAAGATTAGGATTGTCTTGGGTTGCTGGCCATAGTTCAGATCCCATCCACTCCACTCCAAACTAATCTCACTCTAAAAAACCAGCCACTCGACCTCCACCTCCACTACCAGACGTTGAGATGGCCGCCTCCATGAAGTTACCCACTTTCTGTGGTATCGGGAAGGAAGACACAGATAAATTCTGGTTGGCTACTGACGTTGTATGGATAGCACAAAAATTTAATAATGAGGATGTTAAGAAAGCCCAGTTGGCCATTGCTTTTCAAGATCGTGTGCTGGATTAGTACATAAGGTATGTGGCAAAAAACCTTAATGAAACTATTGATAATATGAAGGCTGGATTAAAGGAATAATCCAATAAGCCCAAATTGTTTTCTCAATGTGTAATTGAGTTGAAGGAGATTCGCCAAGAATTAAACGAATCTGTATGGGATATAGATCAACGGCTGAAGCGCACAATCAGAGATGGAGGATTTAATATCGATAAATTGCAACACAAAGAGTGGTTTATTTCCATGCTGCTACCACGTCTATGCTAGCCCATAAGTCAGTAGAAGATTTCCACATAGGCTGAAGCTGTATAGATTGCAATGAAACTAGAATCTTCGTCGGTGCTAGCTACACAGATTGGGGCTCAGCAGATCCTGTAATATTCCAAATTTTCCATCAACTAATTGGAATATTAGAGTTCTTACTTTTCTTATTTAGTTAAGTAAATAAAAGGGTGGAGGGAAACATAAACCCAATAGATGAATAAAATCCACTTCTATGGTTTGAATGTGGGTTAATTGAGTAGTGGAGTAGCATTATGGAGTAGTGGAGCAAAATAATAATGAAGAAAGAGTGGAGGTCATAGAGCATTAATGAGGAAGATGATGGAGATAGTGGAAGAATAAAGGAAATATTATGGAGATAATGGAGAAGAAATTGCAAAGATGATGGAGGAAGTGGAGAGTAATTGCAACAATGATGGATATCATGGAGGACAACACAATATTTAAGGAGGCTAGTGGCCACATGTGTAGCATAGTTATGAGGTGGGCCAAACCATAAAAGGAATATGAGGCCAGCAAAGGAAGGGAGTCTAGATTTTTTATTTTTGAGTGTCGTAAGACATTTCTTTTCACGCTTAAGATGTTTAGCTAAGCCTACTGTGTTGTTTAGCACCGGGTGTTCTCGAGCGGAAATACCACCCTTACCCACAGGGGACTTTGATTGCCTCCTCTGGGAAGGTTTTCTTGGGTAGCATTCATCATCCATAAATCAATGCCACTTTCATCCACTCTCATCTGCACTTCCAACTACAGGAATTACGCATTCCTGAACTTGGGTTTGAGAGTTGGAAGGTTGCTCTTAGTACTTCAGCTAAGAAACTTATGGAGGGATGAACCCTTCACAGTATGGATCCATTTCAGTCTTCCAGGAGTTTCATTTTCATATCCAGCATCAGGTCATCCATCTATTCTCCTATGCAACAACATTTCCTGCACGAATTGCGTAATTCTGCAGTGAGGGTTTGAGGAGAAGAGGAAGTTCCAAGCAACTCAGCTTGGAATCCTGTGAGGGATTAATCATTCACTCCAAGGATCACTTCAGCATCCTGGGATCAACATTGTATTATCTATCAGCAAACTACATCATCACCCCTCCTAGACAGTGCATTATTTCCTAGCATTTTTGCATGCAGTAGTTGCATATTTAGTGGAGGAGCTAGATCTCAAGTTATCGGCTTGGGAATCAGGAGAAGGGACCATACCTTTATTTAGTGAGTTGAATGGGTGCTATTGTAGTAGATATATCATTCTCTAAACCCCATATCAACAGTTGTATCTAGGGAGTGCGTAACTCAGACAACAGGGTGCAGTGTGCAACCCAAAAAGGGCCAAAATTCCAAACTCAAAATATGTTCAAACCATATATGGGTTTTTTCTGGGTTTTTCGAGTAGAGTCCATGGTTAAAATCCTGGATCTTTCTGAGCACTCCATCAAACTCTCGCACAAATATCTTATTCATAGGAGAAACTATTTCCAGTAGCAGCAACAGTTCATACTTTCCAGTGCTAGGATTTAGAGTTGTTTCAACCATCTTTGGATGGCTTGAGTGCATTCATTTTTTAGCACTGTATACATTCATTTGTTGTGATATTAATGATATGACTCAACTATTTTTTCTCCTTTGTATGATGTTTTGATGTATTCCGACATTTTTCCAGTTCTACATGCTTTATTCTTATTTTACCGTAGTTGGAATTGTGCATATGTTCTATATTCCTGTCTTTCTAATTTTGGGATATTATAGTGGTACCAGAGCATGATATTTGGCTCATCTTGTGGGAATTTCATGACATTAGAGGAACAAGAAGAAGAAGTAGAAAAATAAGAAGTCTTCAATGATGGAAGGATTGAGTTTTTCCACACTTCTCTTCAAATCTATGCAGGATATCACCATGGATATCAAAGAAATGACAAGGGAAAGGCAAAGGGAAACCTCAAGAGGGTTTCATAATGGAGAAGGTCCGAGCACTTCCTATCAACAATATAAGAAACTGATAGTGGAGAAAATTACACAATGCCCTACTATGCCCACTTTCCTTGCAGAAGGGAATGTGGAGATGGAGGATATTTGGAGCATGAGACTCTAATTGATTATCTTTCAAAGTACACATATCAATCTAGAGCATTCAAAGAGAATCTAAATTTCCAACAATTTTTCCATATTAAAGAGAATCAGAGACCCTGAAACAGAAATAGAAGAAGAGGGCATATGCAAAATAGATTATTTCTGCCTACATTCGATGGGTCATCCAAAAGCATGGCAAAATATTTGATGGAGAAGTTAGATGCATTCTTACATATACACCCAGTAGTGGAAAAGGAATCTATTCAGATTGGAGTGCTACACCTTGAGGGTGAAGAAAGTGACTGGTGGTTAGGAAAATTGAAACATGCAAGAGTGACTGCGCATGCAAAGTTCACTCAAATATTGGTAGAGAGGTTTGATAGAAGAAAACCAGAGGCACTTTCCATTGAGACATTTTCAGACATTGATGAGGAAGTATATGAGGAGCAAAAGGAAGATGTGAGCACTGATACTCTAGGAGAAGAGAAAATACCACTACCACCAGTTGCAGTAGGGGTACTTGCATCAATGGGAGGAGAAATTGCATATTTGCAAGATGGTCCTGAGCATTCGACATTGATACTCTCAGGAATGATTCAAGAGGTGCATGAGGAAGAGGAAGGAGATACCAACACTGGTGCAACAATACAGAAGCAGCCACCACCATCACCAAAAGTTGGAGAAGAAATTACATCAGTTGGAGGAACTCTTATAGCTTTTCAAGATGTTCCCAAACATCAGTTGATCCAAGGTATGCAAAAATTTCCACCCCATATGATTTTTTCACATCAGATTGAGATTTGTGGGGTCATACCATCAGGACAATTTCATGACCAAGGGTTAGAGCACATTTCTTATTTGGAGCGGCAGCCTATCACTGCACAGAGGACCTTTGACTGGTTCAAAGAGAAGAGGTATAACTATCCCAATTTGACATTTCTAAGTTGCACATAAAACTTTGCATTTAATTGTGGAGTTTCTGAGGATGGGATAGGCACAATCCTAATTCAAGGAAGCTATTCCATAGCTTTTGAGAACTGGAAGTTACTATCGCATGGGATTTCATATTCTATTTACAACAAAGAGATATTTTCCATTATGCATGCATTGGTAAAATTCCGACAATTTTTGATTGGTAGTATATTTTGGGTGAAGACCAATCACCATAGTCTCCGAAATATTTTTTAGGGGGAGAAGTAGCTGCAGAAGAGGCAGCAATGGTTGATTAGTAAATTGGAGGACTATGAGTTCCACATTGTGTATGGAGAGGGCCATGAGACATTAGATGCACTATCATGGAGATCAACAACGTTGTCACTGAGGAGCAGTGATGATTTGAGGGTCGAGTTCTTATTTGAGCATTCTGATGACCACTTCACTTATGAAGCATTAGATGGCCAGATGGTAGATGGTAGACATCCTGTAATGGATAACATCTTCCATTATCTAGATAGAGCCTCTTGATGAGAACCTCACAGCTCAAAGAGAATTTTCTACATGCAGCATATTCAGAACCTTATAGGTTCTACCGGGCCATCGAAGAGAGGTTCTCATGGAGAGACCTCAAGGAGGATGCACTTTGACATATCATGGAGTGCAAATATTTTCATTAGATTGTGGAGGATGGTATTGTCTACATTGATCTACTATCGAGGTATGCACATTGCTTCGACATTTTCACATAGTAAATCTCTTCACCCATGACCAGAATATCTTTCCAGGATGTCTTCATGCTTCATGGTTTTCCCAAGGCCATAGATAGTGATGGGGACAATTATTGTATGACCATTTTTTGGTGGGAGATTCTCCATTGGGTGGATACTGAGCTGGTGGATGATATGAGTCATCACCCACAGTTGAATGGATGGATGGAGATGATGAGAAAATGGTTGAAAAGCTACTTGTAGATCTATGACATGGGGCAGTAGGAAGCATGGCTGTGCTGGCTGCTCTTGGACGAGTATCATTACCACCCAACATTTCAGATTGGTGTGTTCCATTCCTTGCACAGTACTAAGGTGATGGAGTAGCAGGAGGCATGGCTGCGCTGGCTAATTTTGGGAGAGTATGGCCAAGAAATTTCATCTTATATGTCCATTGGCATATCACTATTTCCTACCTTGCACAGTAGTGATGAGATGCAACAACTAGAGGCATGGCTATGCTGGTTAATCTTAGGAGAGTTTAGCCACCATATTCTATTCCACATGTCAATTGGGATGTCACTATTTTATACTTGGCATGATGATGTGTTGTGGCAGCAGGAGGCCTTGTTGTGTTGCCTTCTCTTGAGTAATTATGGCTACCATACTTGGTATGATGATGATGTGATGTGGTGACAAGAGGCATTGTTGTGGTGGATTCTCTTGAGAGAGTATGGCTACCATAATTAGTATGATGAAAATGTGGTATGGAAGCAAGAGGCATTGCTGCGATGGCTGCTATTGGGAGAGAATGGTTTGAAATTTAACATGTCAATCCATATGTATATATTTCCTACTTTGCATAGTGTTGAGATGATGCTTAGAGTAAGCAAGGCCACCAGGGCCAAGGATTGGAGCAGGGAGAGACACAACCTACTCCATGTAGCATGGTTTGGAGAGAGAATTTATGAGTTGGGACTTTCCACTTGGGGAAGGAACCACTACACTTCACATATCTCATGTAGAGAAGAGTCTCTCAAATAAGAGATGGTTTCCACATGGGGACTCATTGATGAGGAGAGGCATCTAGCTAAACAAATGGAGGAAATTCTAGACATTCTAGAGAGGCAGATATGGAGCTGGCCATTCATAACACATTGAAGCAGATGGGGAAACCTTCCATATGTGGATGCCACTTGGGAGGGAGATGGATTTCTGCAACATCCAATTTTGCAGTTGGTTGAGGAGATTCTAGACATTCTAGAGAGGCAGATATGGAGCTGGGCATTCATAAAAAATTGAATCAGATGGGGAAACCTTCCATATGAGGATGCCACTTGGGAGGGAGATGGATTTCTGCAAGATCCAATTTTGCAGTTGTTTGAGGACAAGCATTGGCAGGGAGGAATGTAATATTAAAAATTTTCCATCAGCTAATTGGAATATAGGAGTTCTTACCTTTCTTATTTAGTTAAGTAAATAAAAGGGTGGAGGTACCCATAAACCCAATAGATGAATACAATCCACTTATATAGTGTGAATGTGGGTTAGTTGAGTAGTGGAGTAGCGTTATGGAGTAGTGGAGCAGCATAATAATGAAGAAAGAGTGGAGGTCATAGAGCATTAATGATGAAGATGATGGAGATAGTGGAGAAGCAATTACAGAGATGATGGAGGAAGTGGTGCATTAAATGCACACATGATGGAGGAAGTGGAGAGAAATTGCAGCAGTGATGGAGATCATGGAGGACAACGCAGTATTTATGGAGGCTAGTGGCCACATGTGTAGTTTATTTATGAGGTGGGCCAAGGCTAGGGAAGGCTCACAACCATAAAAGGAAGATGAGGCCACCAAAGTAAGGGAGTCTGTATCTTTATTGTTGGGTGTCATAAGACATTTCTTTGCACGCTTCAGCTGTTTAGCTAAGTCTGTTGTGATGTTTAGCACCGGGTTTTCCTGAGCGGGAATCCCACTCTAGGTAGGTTTTCTTTGACAACATTCATCATCTGATAATCAGTTCCACTTTTAGCCACTCTCATCTTCACTTCCAGCTACAGGAATTACACATTCCTGAACTTGGGTTTGAGAGTTGTAAGATTGTTCTCAGCACTTCAGTTGAGAAACATGTGGAGGGATTAACCCTTCACATTTTGGATCCATTTAAGTCTTATAAGAGTTTCATTTTCATATCTAGCATCAGGCCATCCATTTATTCTCCTATGCAGCAACATTTCCTGCAAGAATTGTGTAATTCTGCAGTGAGGGTTTGAGGAGAAGAGGAAGTTCCAAGCAACTCAACTTGGAATCCTATGAGGGATAAATACTTCACTCTGAGGACCACTTCAGTAGCCTGGGATTATAATTATATTATCTATCAGTAGGCTACATCATCATTCCTCCTAGACATCGCAGTGTTTCCCAGCAGTTGTGTATACAACAACTGCATATCCAGTGAAGGAGCTAGATCTCAAGTTTTGAGCTTGGTAATCGGGAGAAGGAACCAACCCTTAAGTTAGTGAGATGAGTTGGTTTTATTGTAGTAGATATATCATTCTTTCATCCCCTGATCAGCAGTTTTCTCCAGGGAGTGTGTAACTCAGATAGCAGGGGAGCAGTGTGCAACATAAGAAGGGTCGAAATTCCAAACTCAAAATCTGGCCAAAATATTTCTGGGTTTTTCTGGGTTTTTTTAGTAGAGCCTATGGTGAAAATCACGTATATTTATGAGAAATACAGAAGCCTCTCACACATAGATATTATTCACAGTAGCAATAGTTTCCAGCAATAGTGGCAGTTCATACTTTCCAGTGCTAGGATTTAGAGTTGTTTCAACCATCTTTGGATGACTTGAGTGAATTCATTTTGGAGCACTGTGTACATTCATTTTCTATGATATTAATGTGATGGCTCAACTGTTTCTACTCCTATGTATGATTTTTTGATGTATTCTGACATTTTTCCAGTTCTACATGTTTTATTCTTATTTTACCGTAGTTGGAATTGTGCATATGTTCTATATTCATGTCTTTCCCATTTTGGGATATTACAGATCCAAATCCAATTGGAGGCAATGCTCTTAGAAATATAGAATCTGCACAAGGATAAGGGAAAGGAGGCATGCACATATGTATGGTGTATACGCTGCAAAGTTTCCACGCATCACAAGGATCAATGCCCCATATTCAATGACTATTTATCAGCCAGAGAACCAATCCCATTGAAGAGAGAAGCAGGACCAAGTGGAACTTCGACATTATGGTGCGCAGTTTGTCAATCACTGAGTATGCATATGAATGACTTCTTCCTAGGGATTGGTAAATATATCCCTGACCTTAAGCAACCTTTTTTTTAAAATTTCTCATTGGTGGGACATGACGAGCAGCATTGTCGCAACTTCGATTTGATGATTGGTCGAGCTGACCTATATAGGATGCAGGCTAAACAAACCTCAGCATCATCCTCGTCTGGGCATGGCAGATTCCAAAGTAGAGGACAAGGAAGAGGAGGAGGAGATGGTCAAGGAAGGGGGCAACTAATATGTTATAATTGTCGAAACATGGGTCATTATACACGCGATTGTCCAAACCTTGCACAATAATCTTGCAAGTATTGTAGACAATTTGATAATGTTATTGAAGATTTTCCCATTTTGATTGCAAAAATGTAGGAAAAGTAACAATAGACTCCCACTCAAAATATTAAGATGGTAAGAGCTGAGTTGTGCGAAGAAGAACCAAGTGTGAATATCGTCACTAGGAGTGGTGTAGTCATTGGTGAAGAAAAGGGACAAAGCCTGAGACTGATCTATGGATCCGAAAAGAACATGAAAAGAAGGAAGGATTCAACTTACAGAGAGAAAAGGAAACATTTGTAGAAGCGAAGAAGAGCTTCACCGAAGTAGGCACCTCAAAATCAAGAAATCCTATGGACGTGATTGGGGGAGATGAAGAGATAAATCCCTTCCTGCATGCTTGTATCAAATTATTGCGCAATAAGAAGGAAATCGATAACCTCCAAGAATCAATAAACAACTGTGAAGAGAAAGAATAGCCCCGGATGGAGTAGAAGGCTACTAATAATATTTATAAGAATAAAATAAGAACTGGACAGGAAATGCACTTGACATCTCAGATTGGTGCATATGAGATGGATCATGTCATTCTAGATCTGGGATCTGATGCAAATGTTTTCCTAAAACAAACTTGGAAGCAAATGGGAGAACCAAATTTGGAATGGTTAACTATCCATCTGCACATGGAAAGTCAAAAAAATAGTATCCCATTAGGAAGGCTCTCACAAGTAGTAGTAAATATCGAAGGAGTAAGGGTACTCGCAGACTTTGAAGTTATACAGACTGTGGATGATACCAACGCCTATCCTACATTTTTAGGTTTAGACTGGGCTATCGATATGGGGGGAATCATCAATCTTAAGTGCACAAGTATGGTATTTGAGAATAATGGAGCTAGGTTTGTGGTCCCCCTATATCCTGTAGAAGGTGAAATATATACAGAGACGGTGCACGCAAATGATGGTGATGATCATATCTATAAGTTGACTACGTAGGATGAAGATTGGATCAACCCGACAGCCGATGGAACACTCAACTGGGAGAATTATAGCTCCTAATTTTCAAATTTAGATGAGGAACTAGAGAACTAGTTGCACGAAGTATCTGCATTGCGCTGCAATTGGGTGACAAAATATCTTCAGTGCATATCCTCATAGGTACGAAAATTTCCTTATTATGATGGTATGACTAATGTAAACCTATTTTTAGAAGAAACTGAAAAATATATTCGAGAAACAAAAAGGTTCAATGAACTTGATATAGCATTGCGCTCAACCCCAGCACACTGGTGGGAGATACACAAGGGAAACTTTTTAAACTAGGGATAATGTACCTGCATGATGTGTCTGTGATTTGAGCATCCAAAGACAATAATGGGAGAACTTTATTGCGAAGAAGATGATTCGTGAAAAACTTTTGCTAGATGGATTGGAGCATGGGGCACAAAACTGAAGCTAGAATGGGTGCATATATTCATCCGCACTTTGGGGAAGGTGCCTATGGTCTGATACCTCAAAACTGAGCTACGACAAGGAACCACTGAATGGACTGCATTGATAGAAAGTTTTATCCTAACCTTTAGTTTTGAAAGTGGGTTCAAATGACTGGATGAGGCACTACAGGATATTTAGGAAGTCATATTTGACACCAAAAAATAGAATTTTGAGCGCACCTTGCTAGCATGGGACGTGTAGATAAAGGACATCATTAATTATCAAAAAAATTTAGTTGAAGAAAATGAGGAGTACCTAAGGAACATTACGATCCCTGAATCTGAAGAAAAACATGTAGTTGTTGGGCCTACAATTGAGTCACTAGATGCAACTAAACCTCTGGAGATTCATAAATTTAATATTTTCTCATAGGAACAACTAAAATTAACAAAGATCGAAGATTATTGGGATGATGATACGGTGGGTAAGGTCATCGAGCTATTGACCAAATATAAGGACCTAATTCCTATGAAATTTTCTGAGTTGAAGGGGATAGTAGGAGATATTAGGGTAATGAAAATCATCTTGAAACTGGATGTGCGACCTGTGAAGTAGTTCCTATAGAGGCTGAATCCCAAATATAAGCAGAAATTCAAAGGGGAATTAGAGAAAATGGTTGTCGCAGGGATCAGAGAACTAGTGGAAGAATCAAATTAGGTGAGCCCTATGGTGGTGCTGGACAAGAAAACCAAAGGAGAAATAAGGATTTGTGTGGATCTGCACAAATTGAATGATGCTTGCATACATGACCCATTCCCGAACCCATTATCTAATGAAATCCTTGATAATTTAGGAGGGAAGAAGGCCTACTCATTCATGGATGGTTTCTCAGGATACCACCAGATAAGAATCACGCTGGAATATAGAAGCAAGACAACATTTTTGATAGAGTGGGGATCCTCTCAGTACACCATCATGCCATTCAGTCTGAAGAATGTACTAGTTATCTTCTCACTCGTGGTAGTATATATGCTCAAAGAATACATCCATAAGTTATTAGAAGTATACTTTTATGATTGGGTTGTATTTGGATTATTGAAGAAACATGTGTATATTTTGTGCCCCATTCGGGACCTTGCTAGGTCATATTGTTTGTCAATAAGGACTGATGATGGATCCAAAAAATATCGTTGTTATTTTTACCCTAGAAGGCCCCGCAAATGTGAAACAACTGCGCTCAATTTGTAGAAATTTGAATAATAGCTGAATTATTCACCGAGATTATCCCGATTACACACTATTTAAGCTTCATGCATAATACATAACCTCTTCTACAATTGATCATCAATATGCGGAAATAGAAGCAGTCGCATGCGCACATTAAAACATAATCAAGCACACATAGAACACAGTATGTAATGGGGAAAGATTATAGCTGAAAACCCCCAACTATATATATATTATAATGATAGAGAACATGTAACAATCATAGTACATTACTCCTCACAAGTACTCAGTACTATCTCCAAAAGTTACACACAAACTAGCTCAGATTTGAACAAGTCACAGGTTCAAATCTTCTCCACAAGTCTGCCTGCCTCTACTGCGCAATCCAAGATGTGAATGAATGAGATCCAAGTTCGAATCCCCTAGCTTGTACTGCGCAATCCTCATTGGAAATCTCCATCAATGTGTGTGAAAATCTCATGCATAGGTATAGTCACAACTGATAGTCACACTCACCCTTTCACCCACCTCTAACACTGGTCTCCACTGAACTGTCCATGCATTGCAGTTAGCTGATGTATTCTTTAGTTGATTTATGAGTTAATAATTAGTGAATTAATTAATAATTAATTCACAACACTCATCACTAGTGTATTTATCAGTTAGACTAAATACAACTAGTTCAACTAAGTTAAACCGAACACAACTCCATCAACTGTCTCATCAACTCCATCAAACTCTGCCACATGAGTTCTAACTCAAGTCAACCATGCAATAGCTCAACTAAACCCTTAGAAAGCGCATTTCTCTTTGGGCTGGGCCATGTGCCAAACATCCAAGAATCAAACCGAAGTGCTCCAAGAGGATAAGATAATGTTTATAGCCTCCAACATTATTATGCTAATAACATTGACTGTTTCTATTTCTGGGCCCTTCGGGTACTAAAAACAGATTCCACCCACGTCTAAAAATAGAGGTCCATATATTTTTACCAACTCGACCAATCATCCATAAATAACATCCTGCAACTCATAGACCATGATCCATATGTCTAAAAATAGACATAGTCTAAAAATAGACTTTGCGCCAAAAATAGCCCGTGGGCCCACTTAGTGAAGGCAACTTCTTTTCACTAAGCTCCATCATCTTGTTGCATTTTCAACACAATTTTGGGGCATACAGGGTATTATCGGAAGTTCATTCGAGGCTACGCATTGATCACTGTGCACATGGATAAGTTGTTGAATAATGATGTCTCATTTTGGTGGGATGAAGACTTCCAAAAGAGCTTTGAATTTCCTAAGGAGAAGATGGTCACTATTCCCATATTATATTAGAAAATTAAATATTACAGAGCAATTAAACACATAAAATATGCGGAAAATACAAGCACACAAAACACATAAAACCAGAGAGACACAGATATACGTGGTTCACCCAGTTTGGGCTACGTCCACCCCGAACAGCCAGTCCTTCCTTTCTATTACCCAGCAAAACGAAGAGACAAAACCTACAGCATATCCATTGCAATATTCTTTGTTCTCTCTCACATTCTCCCTCTCTGTTTCTCAATTCTAGAATACACACATAATACACAAATGCACAATACAATGCCTTACATATACAAGGGGGTTGCCTTCTAGGCAAAAACCTTGTCTAAACATACTTCATCAGATCATCGCCTAATGACCCACCAGAGCTGACTAGAAATTACTATGTTTTACAAGGCAATTTTACACTCATTTTTACGGCACGCCTCTGACCTTCGCCATGCCCCTGAAAGCGCAGCCGCCCCCATCCCCGAAGCAATGATTGGCCCTTTGAAATGCTGTCATGTCTCTTTTACAGGTACAGTGTCCACACAAGATATAAAGTAAACAAGATAATTGCCCACAATCTAACACTTCCCACTGATACCATTTAGCAACTCCATCGCCATCATTTGCCGACAACACTCTCTTGGGGACCTGCTGTTTCTCACATCTCATCATCCGAAGACCAATTGAAACCACATGCTCCCGGTCCTCGGTTACAAATTTTGTTAGCATATCCGCAGGATTCTGGCTAGTGCGTATCTTTTCCAGCTTCAACTCTCCATCTTCCAATACTGACCGTATGAAATGGTACTTGAGATGTATGTGTTTAGTCTTGGAATGAAATGATAAGTTCTTTGCAAGATGAATAGCACTTTGGCTATCACTATATAGTGTGCCCATATCATGCTTCTTACCCATTGATTCATCCATAAACCTTTGTAACCAAATCATTTCTTTACTAGCCTCTGTAGCAGCAACATACTCGGCATCTGTTGTTGAAAGTGCAACAACACTTTGGATTTTTGAAACCCAACTGACAGCTGTTCCACCTACAGTAAATACATATCCTATAGTGCTCCTCCTATTATCTCTGTCACCTGCCATATCTGCATCAACATATCCCTGTAGAGAAATGTTTGAACCACCAAAGCATAATGATTTATTTGTGGTACCTCTCAAATAACTGAGAATCCATTTTACTGCCATCCAATGTTCTTTTCCTGGATTGTTCATATACCTGCTTACAACTCCCACTGCATGTGCAATATCAGGCCTTGTGCAGACCATTGCATACATTAAGCTTCCAAATGCTGATGCATATGGAACTTTAGACATATAATCCATGTCTTCTTGGGTCTTTGGGCACATCTCCTTACTAAGTTTGAAATGGCTAGCAAAAGGTGTATTAACTGGTTTTGCATTCTGCATATTAAATATTTTCAACACCTTCTCTATGTACTCATTCTGAGATAGTGTTAATTTGCGATTTTTCCTGTCTCTAGTTATCCTCATACCAAGGATTTGTTTTGCAGCTCCCAAATCCTTCATTGCAAATTAATTTTCCAATTTTCTTTTGAGCACATTTATTTCCTACATGTTAGACCCTGCAACAAGCATGTCATCTACATACAATAACAATATAATATAGCTGCCATCATTTTGCCTTTCTAGATAAACACAATGATCAGAGTGACATCTAGTATAACCTTGTTCAGACATAAACTTGTCAAATTTTAGATACCACTGCCTTGGAGCCTGTTTTAACCCATACAAGCTCTTCTTTAACCCACACACCAATTTTTCTTTCCCTTTGACCTCAGAGTATCTATTCTAAAGTGAAAAACAAGTTTGTTTATAATTGTTCAAGGAAGTGATATCCCCTATAATGATTTACCAATCTCGAAACTTTAAAAGCAAATTGAAATTACAAATGACAAAAGAAAGTAAACTGCTGAAATGGAAAGTGCCGTTAATCTAATGAATCAAAACAAGAAACTAGTGAATATGAAAACTAAACTATTCTTGCTGCCAACTGAACACAAAAGAAACTACGCTTATGGAAATTCAAAATTGCAATGAAAGAAATCTAAATCAAATTACATCAATTCATTTTCTGACCCTTCATCATTAGACCAGCTATGACTTGCGGAAGTAATCATAAACAACTTGTGTAACTGATATTTAATTTGCAGAAAGTAAAGTAATACTAAACCATACACACATGATTCAATCCCTCGCCATCAGTCCAGCTGTGGCTTTCGGAGGCAATTGAAGATGTCATACATGATTCAATATATCTAAGTTTGCGGAAAAGAAACTAATACTAAACTACACACTTCATCATGTAGCCCCTCACCATCAGTCCAGCTGTGGCTTTCGGAGGAAACTGAAGACGCTATGAGCAGCTTAATATATCTAATTTTGCAGAAAGGAAACTAATACTAAACTACACATCTCATCATGCAGCCCCTCACCATCAGTCCAGCTGTGGCTTTCGGAGGTAGCTGAAGACACTATGAGTAGCTTAATATGTCTAATTTTAACTATTGAATCAGATAAACAAAACTGAAGTGCACAAGACAAAACTGAAGTTAAACAAAGACTGTGAAAGAAAACTAGCAGCAGAATAATATCAGTTTCATATCATTAGCAAAATACTATGAAAATGCCCCGGGCTGTCTACCTAAAACCTGCACAAGAAAACTGATCAGTGATTTAACAATCATAAAAACATAAAAGACAGGAATGCAACGGAAATTATAGAAATGTATGAACAGAAATAAAACAACTATGAAATATGAACATGTAATGAGTTATGATACAATTGACTGCTTAAAGAAATGAAATGAAAAATATAAACATTAATACACAGAACCTCGGCTGAGCAGGGGCCCTCTACGCAGCTGTGGTAACGATCCTCAACACAAATTAAGTTATGAAAACAGAGTTTTTCACATTAAAAAGCAAGTCATTACAGACTGGTGGTATTACGGCTCAAGGCAGCGTAATCACCACATAACAAAGTACGCACATCAACTCAACAGCTATATCAACTAACAACTATCAACTCACATTCACTAACTCTACGTGCGTATGCAAACGCTCTTTATAAAGCAACAAAATGTAACTGTCTCCTGAATTTTATGATAGCAGCCAGCACGTAGACCACTAAGGCCACAGATATAGGAGTATGGACATGTTGGAAAACGGATCTATGGAAGGTGGGCGCTTAAATTCAACTCCAGAACTTTGCACAGATGTCAATTAACCTCCGCAAGCTTGGAAACGGCCGTATGGATGTTTCTATGCCACGAAATAGAGTCCAGCCGACATAGAACTCCACAATTGACTTCCACGTGGATGGCTTTGACCGCGGCTTTCCTTGACGAATTTACTTGAACCAATAGGACACGAACCATGTCCTTATCATTCCTAGCCTGCCCATGTGGCTCGTTTCCTTCGTTGACACCTGTAACATTGATTTCCACAAAATAGCTGCGGAAAGTTGCAGCGGCTGCGGAAAGTGACAAGTTTCCGCAGCTGTATGAACAAAATCTAAATCAAATAGAAAACACACAAACATATTTAAAAACCATGTTAGATACCCTTTCGCACATGATATTGACAATTTTGGGAGGTTTAGGTGAGTGAAAAAGATATGGAAAAGTGTATGGAAAAGAGGCAAATTCGGGACTCAACATACCCCCACTGTGAAGGTGTTGCATGTCCTCATGCAACCAAAATTTTGATACTCTCTGTTCAATTCATGTGTCTGGATACTTCAGCCAGCACATCTAACCTCCTTCTCTTCTTCTTTGGTACTGCCATCATTCTGGGTTTCTTCATGAGGCACCTGAATTTGATATTCGCAAGTGCTCTGCTCAATTTTTGGCATTTCCTTTTTAGCTTCTTATTTTTCTTTTGCCAAATACCCAAATGTAACATAGTATTGTCATGGATAATCTTGTCCAGTTTGCCTTGCTCTTTGAGTGTTTCATTTTCATTTTTGATATGCCGATTCAAAAGCTCAAGCTCAAAAAATCTCCTGTTTTAATGACTGAACCAAGTCATCCTGCAATGTATGAGGCTGAATAGAAGAGGTACTTGGGCCTGTGGCTGCCTTCTCCAAGGATTCTATATAATCATAGACCTCCTGCTGTTTGGGGTCTACTTCCGGTGTCTTTTTCATTGGACTGTCCTCAAAATGCTGCAAGGGAGAATTATGTTCAAAATTTGGTTGAGGAGAACTTTCATCAATATTTTGCTGAGAATAAGATGGAGTACGCTCATTGTCTGATTGGGAGTGAAAGGAGTCAGGTTCACTAACTGACTGAAATGGACTATGGTCAGTTGGAGACTGTTCAGATGTCTCTTCACCCAAATCAATGAAATGAGGACCTCTAATTTGTGTTTTCTCAGTTTTCCCTTAAGCCTGCTGCTTCTCCTCACATGCTGTGGTACACTACCCTTTTGTTCTTGTTTTCCTGTTTTTGCCTTTTTGGATAGAGATGACTGTTTTTGAAGAAAAATTAATCTCTCAGATAGAATTTGGTGATCTTCTTCTTCTTCAGAAGAAGTTTTATGGACAACCTCAACAATTTCTTTCCCTTTTGATATTTTTGGCTTCTTAGTTTTGATTTCCTTCTTCTTCCTTTTTACCAATCTCTCTTCTCTATCATTTTTCTTCATAGTAATAGTAGAAGTATCTTGGATTTCATCTGCTGTTCTTTTCCTTCTACTTCTTTTTGCTGTGCTAGCTGCGGGAACTTCCTGTGTAGGAGCATCTTGGGTTTCAACATCCATTTTCTTTCTTCTACTCCTTCTAATTGGATTACCTTCAGGAATTTCCTGAGGTTCTTCAAAGAAGTTTCTTACTAAGAATTGTTCCCATGTATCTTTTCTTTCTTTTAGCTCCTTTTCAATCAAAAATTTTATAAGCCCATGATGATATAAATGAGGCTCTACATCTCCTAGGTGTTTTTGCACAGTCACAGCCATTTTCTTCAAGCTATTGAATAGGAAATAAGGAAGATTGAGAGTTTGTTTTTCAAGGAAATTCATCAATATCCTAGTATGATACATGTACATAGAGCCAAAGCGGCCTTCACATGTGATAAATTTCTGAACAATGAGTAATAAAGTGGCCCATTCATCTTTTATTGCATGCACTGGGATTCCTCTTTTGAAAGCAGTGATATCCATACCTTGATTTCGGAGGATTGTTCTCCATGCCTCATCACTGATACTTTTGTTTTTGAACCACCGTTCTCCTTCCTGAAGAAGTTCTGTGGCTGTTGCTATTGATGCTTCATTAACCAAAAACTTGAGGTCTCCCACTTCTGCTTCCGAGCCATCAAATGATCTTGCAAACGCTTTGGTAACTTATCTGTGGTAACCCCGGAATTTCTGAATAAAACGCAGCCATTTAGCTTTTCTCAACATCTCTTTTGCTTGTGGAAATCCCTCTATGAACTTCGGTCCTTCCGGCTTTGCCCTTAATAATTTTCCCATTTTACTTCTCTGTGCTTCACGGCTTGCCTCTGTGAGGGTTTTAAGCGGAAATGGAACGATGGAATACACGGAGTCGAGCACAATGCTGTGGGGACGTTATCACAAAACGGAAATGAGCACCATACACATAATGGAATAAGACTGTGGGTGAATATACGGGAATGAGAGTGAACAAAAGGAACGGAATGGAGTGAAACAGGGAATGAGAATGAGTAGAGTGAGGTTTTGTAAACACGAAAGAGACACGACAAAGAGGTTAACAAAGCATAATGCATTCGGCCGCATTTTGAATTTTTGGTGGCTGTGTCATAAATATGAACACGTTTCAATCAATGATTATGAAGTTATGCGGCTTGTAAGAGTCCTTTGTCAACTCAAATACGTATCATTATCTTCGGTGGGCTATTTGAACATGAGTAAGAGTCGGAATTTCAATAATGAAACCGTTTGTGAATAAATGCAAGAAGATAACATAGAGATCGTGGAAGGTTACGGACTGTCAATATAATCATTGCGCATTATGGGTAGAGCTCATAGTTTAAAATTACATAAAAATGTGTTTTTTTATACTATTTGAAATAAACTTTATTCATACCTTTGGAATCCTTGCTTTTGCCCTTGGTCTTCAACTGATTGATCTTCATTAGTGTCTTGAATGTTCCATTGATCCTCTCCTGCATTTTATTTCATGATTTTATGAAAACAACAACTAACTGTACATTCTTTTTTTTGAAAACAGAGTAGTAGTAGCTGCGGAATCTGCTCCTGGCTGCGGAAACTGGAGTCAGCTGCGGAAACAGATGTCAGCTGCGGAAACTGACACAGCTATTACTTGGCTGAAATAGAAATGAACAAATGAAAAATGACCCGGTGGAAATGGTCATAAAAAGATTTTTATTGATGGAATGGATGGGATGAAGTGGAATGAAGTGAAATGAAATGAAATGAAATGAAATGAAGTGGAATGAAATGGAGTGGGTGGTGAGATGAAATGAAATAAAAGACAGAATTTTTTGGAAAATATAGAGTGTCAGGTATCCCTGATTTTCACTCCATATTTTCTGTATAAGACTGCCAATCAATGATTGGTTTTCAGGCTTATACCATTTTTTTTTTCTCTTTTTTTTTTTTTTTTTTTTTAAACTTGAAAAACAAAAACTAGCTTGGTAGAGAAGAAGGATTCTTCTGTACCAGCCTGATTGCAGAACTTTCTTGAAACAACTTGACAAAATCCTCTTTAGAGAGTGGCTTATGATAAACTTTCAATCTATGGCCATTCACTAAAGGAGGAGTTTGAAACTCATCAATGGTCTTGATTCTTACAGCTCCATTGTTAAAGATCTTGTCAATCTCATATGGCCCAAGCCAATGAGTCTGAAATTTCCCTTGAAAGTCTTTAAACTTGGAGTCAAATAGCAATGCCCAATCTCCTTCTTGAAACTTCTTCTCTTTGATATATTTGTCATGCCATTTAGTTCTTTGATATTGAACTAGATCAATTCTTAGAATTGCTTCTTGTCTGATCTCATCTAGCTCATTCAACTGCTCCATTCTATGCTTTTGGGCTTCTGATAAGTCCATCCCCAACTGAACTGCTATCTTGAAGGTCTTGATTTGGAACTCAATGGGGAGCAAGACTTCTTTCCCATAAACAAGTTCATAGGGAGAATGTCTTGTTGTATTCCTCCATGTAGTTCTGTAGGCCCACAAGGCTTGAGCGGTTTTTAGTGGCTGATACTTTCCAAAGACTTTGTTTGTGGACTCCACTTGTGGATGGTAGGAGTAGATACATTAACAAATTTGATGTGAATTGGCTCCCCTGATCTGTTACAATATTTCTAGTGGAACACCCAGAAAGCGAGTAAAAATATCCTCATAAAGAAAATGAACACTTGGTGATATGAATACCAATGCTTTAGCTTCTACCCATTTAGTAACATAATCGATTTTTAACCAATATACTTCTTTTGCTTCGATGGTGAATTAATCGGTCCAATGAAATCTAAAGCCCATTTTCAAAGGGTTCAATGAGTACACTGTGTTTTGCGGTGGCATTTCATTCACACCTTTTGACATATTGTTTTGCATCTTTGAAGAGAGAAGGCCAATAATATCCCAAGGAAAGGATTTTATAGGCCGTCCTTTTGTCCGCAAAGTGTCCGCCGCATGGTTCATCATGACATGCCTTAAGAATATCGGGCATTTCATCTTCCCTGACACATCTTCTGATCACAAGATCTGGCCCTGTTTTAAACAATTCGTTAGAAATCCATGAATATCTTGAACTCTCCTGAATAATTTTTCGTTTTCTCTTGGAAATAAATGTGAAGGTAGTTTCCCTGTAACCAAATAGTTAGCAATATCTGCATACCAAGGGGTCTTAATAGTTACTGCAAACAAATATTCATCAGGAAACTTATCTTCTACAGGAGAATCTTCTTTAGTATTTTCAATTCTAGACAAGAAATCAGCTACTGTATTCTGTTTTCCTGGTCTATCCAACACAGTAATATTGAATTCTTGCAAAAGTAAAAGCCATCTTGTCACTCTGCCATTAGTAACATGTTTGTTCATTAAATATCTAATTGCAGAATGGTCAGTATGAATAAAAGTTTCATAGCCTGTTATGTAATGTCTAAACTTATTAATTGCATGAACAACGGCTAAGAACTCTTTTTCAGTCACAGTATAGTTCAACTCTGTGGGAGTCAAATTTTTACTGGTGTAATAAATGGCATAAGGAATTAAATCTTTTTGACCCAACACGGCTCCAAGAGCTGTATCTGAAGCATCTGTAGAAATATGGAAAGGAAGTTTCCAATTTGGTCCTCTCAAGATAGGTGCTTCAGATATTCTTGTTTTCAAAGTTTCAAAAGCTGATTGACAATCAGGATCCCATTTAAATTCACAGTCTTTTGTAAGCGACTTGAAGAGTGGAGATGCTATTTTAGTGAAGTTTTCTATAAATCTTCTATAGTAACCAGTAAATCCTAGAAAACTTCTAACATCTCTTTGACAATTTGGAATAGGCAACTTGGAGATGACTTCAACTTTTGATCTATCAGCTTTAATTCCATCTCCTGAAATATGATGTCCTAAAACAATCCCTTCAGTAAACATCATAAAGCATTTTTCATGGCTTAATGAAAGGTTTGTTTCTTTACATCTTATGAGAACTTTTTCCAAATTTTCTAA
This sequence comes from Pinus albicaulis, assembly GCA_034641835.2. Lineage (NCBI taxonomy): Eukaryota > Viridiplantae > Streptophyta > Pinopsida > Pinales > Pinaceae > Pinus > Pinus albicaulis. The sequence continues at coordinate 1,344,731,875 of CM076579.1, forward strand.
TGCCTCTTGAAATGAATTACCATAAACTGTAAAATCATCCATATAAACCTCTACACAATCATGGATTAGATCAGAAAAAATTCCTAGTACTGCTCTTTGGAATGTTGCTGGTGCATTACATAACCCAAAAGGAAGCACTCGGTAGGAAAAAGTTCCCCATGGACAAGTAAATGTGGTCTTATCTTGATCTTGAGGTGCTACCTGAATTTGATTATAGCCACTAAAACCATCCAAAAATGAAAAGTACTTTTTACCTGCTAATGTGTCTAATACCTGATCGATAAAAGGCAAAGGAAAGTGATCCTTCAAAGTTGCTTTGTTCAATTCCCTGTAATCAATGCATACCCTCCATTTACCATTCTTTTAGGTACTATAACCAAAGGAGAAACCCATCGGCTATCTGAAATTGGATAAATGAAGTTTACATTGAGTAGTTTTTGGAGCTCTTCTTTCACTATCTCCTAAGATTTGGATTCATCCTTCTTTGAGGTTGTCTGATTGGTCTACTGTTTTCCTCAATATAGATATGATGGATGCAAGTCTTAGGATCAATACCTTTCATGTCAGTATACTCCCATGCAAATGCGGTAGAATGTTTTTGCAAGATTTTGGTTAGTTCTTCTTGTTGTGACTTTTCCAAATGTTTGTTGATATTCAATGTTTTTCCTGGAAAAATCTCAATAGTAGAACTACCAAACTCTTCCATAGAGTAAAGAGACATTTGTCTTAATGATAAATATTCTATGTCAGATTCCAACTGAAATTGTGTGGGGTCATATTCTGAAGTTATCTCAAAATTTTCTAATGTGTTCAGAATTTGACTATCCTCACTAATTTCAGAAATGGTAAAGACAGGTTGTATAGTGTTCTCATCATCGACCCATTCATTGTCTCCTATTTATGTAATTGCTCTTGCAGGAGGATACAAATTGAATTTCTTTGTCGAATTACCATTAGAAATGTACATGTCTCCAGATCTACAACTAATAAAAGCATCAGCTGTGGCCAGCCAAGGTCTTCCTAAGATAATTGGATGTCCTCCTAGATTACTTTTGGGAGTCAAATTCATAAAGTCTACTGGATATTCCCAAGAATCTAAGGAGACTGAAATATCTTCTAATACACCATCTGGTTTAATAACCGATCGATCTGCAAGTTGCAATAAGGTAGGTGTAAAAATAAGGTTAGGAAGTTTTAACTGTTCCATAGTTTGTCTACTCATAATGTTGATAGCAGCCCCTAAGTCAATCAATGTGTTTGGAATTTCTATCCCATTTATATGTGTCTTGACAATTGGACTTTCTGGATCTACATACTTCTGCATGGTAATTTTTCCCATCATAATGTCTGCAATCTTTCCTACCAGGTGGATTCTTCTTGTGTCCTTTAACTTCCTTCCTGGTCTTTTGAAACTCAACTCCTTTATGGTTTTTGCTAGAATAGGAATTTCTCGAATGGCTTGTAGCAATGGAATCTTGATACAAACATTCTTCAATTCATCTAAAAAGTCATAGTTAGGCAACAAAATTTGTTTTTCCACCCCCTTATCAATTTGTAGTCTTTCCGGAAAAGGAGGTGTAGATGAAGATACATGTTGCTCAACTATAGGAGTTGTGGATGCTAGCTTTTCTTTTTCTTTTTTCTTTTTTGAATTTTGAAGAGATTCTTCCTCAGAACCCTTATTGACTTGAAGAGAGTCCTCCTCAGAGGTATCTTGCTCTTGAATGTCTATAGAAGGTTTTTCTAAAACTCTACCAGATCTGAGTTGTACATCGTTGAAAGGAACAATCATATAGGTAGGAAATTGTTGTCCTTCTACCATATAAGTAGTTTGAGGATTCTTATTGTTAGGATTTGGCAATGGCTGAGCTGGAAGTTGATTTGTCTTCTGTTGGTATGGGAGCATGAGTTGAGGATTTGTATTTTGTTGAGAAGGGTGATGTTGTGGAAATGGCAATGAAAGTTGTTGTGGATTTTGGCTTGGAAATTGTGGAGCTTGTTGGTTTTGAAAAGATGGAGGATATTGATAAAATTGAGCAAATCTCCCATAAGGATTTTGCATTCCTTGTACCCATGGCGGATATGAGTTTTGATGTTGGGGCCAAGGTTGTTGCCAAGGAGTCCAATTTGGTGGGGTTTGAAGATTCATAGGGTTATTAAACCCTTGAGATTGTTGTCCCTGCCAAGGTCTCCTTGCGACAAAACATAGAGACTCTATTGAATTTGGATCTTCTTGAAAAACAGCTTTGAGTCCAGGGATTGAAGGACAATCCTTGATTTCATGATTTTCTGAGCAAATCAGACATGTTTCTACAACTTTTGCATCCAAGGGACATTCCCTTAAAGCATGTTTCTTTCTACATTTCGGACAAAAGATGGCTAAAGCATCTGTTTCTGCTTTCTGCTTGTTTTGAATTTTAAGGGTGTCTAGTTGTTCACTAAGACCCCCTAAGATATCAATTTTAAACTCATCAAGCATATTACCAATCTCTGCCCTACTTACTGATCCAGTTGCAGATTTGTTAGCCCTAATAAGAGAAGAATCCCTAGGCCCTTTTCCAGTTTTAGATCTTCCCCTTGAGAATTGGATACATAGTTATGTTATATCATGAAATGGGAGTTGAGAAATATCTCCTTTACCCATCATGTTTAAAATGTCTATCCATTCATCTCTAATGGCTTTTAATAGGAGGGCTTTCAAGGTTTCATTATCTAAGTTGCTCATCTTTGCTCTTTCCAAGTTGTATTGAAATCTTTCAATTAAGTCTTCCAAATTTTCATCTTCTTTTTGCATCATTTTGAATACCTCATCCTTGTGATTGGTGGGCATACAATAGTCCAAGTATCTATCCAAAAATTTTTGTTTCATATCATTCCAAGTCCTGATAGATTGAGTGGCTAATCCCATGAACCATTTCAAAGCAGATCCCTTCAAAGTTGAAGGAAATAGTTTGAGCTTTTGAGAATCTTCCATATAGTCATAAGTTCGGCACACTACTTCAAACTCAAACAGAAATGTTTCAGGATCCTCACTTCGTAATCCATAAAAGTTAGGGAGAACAGATGGTGAAATATTTTTCATTGTTGCATGAGTTTCCTCATCAACTATAGGGAATCCAAAAAAATCGTCCCTATTTCTACCGTTATTTCCTTCACCATTGTTATCTTCATTATCTCCTCCTCCTCTACCTCCACCTCTATTTATTACTTCCTCTGCCATGATAGCTTCTTTAGAGTCCTTATAGTCCTCTAGTTCTTCTACCAAGGAAGGATGAGAGAAAGTCTCTTTGTTGACTAAGTGGGTTTTAGTAGGTGGTGTAGGAGAATCCTCTAATTCAGCTGTTCCTTGACTTCCAAAAATCTTAAGGTTAGGGGTAGATGATGGTGAATCTGGTCTATGCCTTGAAGAAGATGGAGTTATGAAAATCGAACTCTTGGCTTTAGCTATAAACCTTCCCCTAGAATCTCTTGCTCTATGCATGTCATTTTTTTATATATTTTTTAACAAAAGTTGGGCTAATAATTCTCTTTCTGATCTTCCAGATCACACTAGGTGCAAGAAGAGAGCATACTTAAGAAATTACTAAACCAATAAATCTCTTTTCTGATCCTCCAGATCACACTAGGTGCAAGAGGAGAGCATACTTCAAGAATTTATCAAGTTTTCCCTTCTTTTATGATTTTATGTGTTTTTTTTTTAAGAAATTGGCTACCTAGTTACACTTCCCCGGCAACGGCGCCAAAATGTTTGGTCAATTTAGTGTGTCCTAAATTGCTGCATTTAATTGTCAATCTGGGAATCGTAAGCTGATGAAGTGCGGCGCACCATATGTGCAAGATAACCTCTTTCTTAACTTTTTGTCGTTTATGGTCTTTCTAAGGTGAAATGGAAATTCTAAAGTGAAAAACAAGCTTGGTTATAATTGTTCAAGGAAGTGATATCCCCTATAATGATTTACCAATCTCGAAACTTTAAAAGCAAATTGAAATTACAATGAAAAAGAAAGTAAAGCTATTTGAAATGAAATCTTGTTAATCTAATGAATCAAAACAAGAAACTAGTGAACATGAAAACTAAACTATTCTTGCGCAAGCTTGAACACAAAAAGAAACTACGCTTATGGAAATTCAAAATTGCAGTAAATAAATCCATCAGTTATCAATTCATTTCGACCCTTCATCATTAGACCGACTATGACTTGCGGAAGTAATCATAAACAACTTATTATGCGATTATTTAATTTGCGAGAAAAGAAACTAATACTAAACTACACATTTCATCATGTACGGCCCCTCACCATCGGTCCAGTGTAACACAGACCAGCAGAAGACGCTAAGAAGCGACTTAATATATCTAATTTTGCAAAGAAACTAATACTAAACTACACATTTCATCATGCAGCCCCTCACCATCAGTCCAGCTGTGGTTTTCGGAGGTAACTGAAGACGCTATGAGCAGCTTAATATATCTAATTTTGCAGAAAGGAAACTAATACTAAACTACACATTTCATCATGCAACCCCTCACCATCAGTCCAGCTGTGGCTTTCGGAGGTAGCTGAAGACACTATGAGTAGCTTAATATGTCTAATTTTAACTACTGAATCAGATAAGCAAAACTGAAGTGCACAAGACAAGACTGAAGTTAAACAAAGACTGTGGAAAGAAAACTAGCAGCAGAATAATGTCGGTTTCATATCATTAGCAAAAATACTATGAAAATGCCCCGGGCTGTCTACCTAAAACCTGCACAAGAAAACTGATCAGTGTTTTAACAATCATAAAAACATAAAAGACAGGAATGCAATGGAAATTACAGAAATGTATGAACAGAAATGAGACAACTATGAAATATGAACATGTAATGGGTTATGATACAATGACTGCTTAAAGAAATGAAATGAAAATATAAACATTAATACACAGAACCTCGGCTGAGCAGGGGCCCTCTACGCAGCTTTGGTAACGATCCTCAACACAAATTAAGTTATGAAAACAGAGTATTTCACATTAAAAAGCAAGTCATTACAGACTGGTGGTATTACGGCTCAAGGCAGCGTAATCACCACATAACAGAGTACGCACATCAACTCAACAGCTATATCAACTAACAACTATCAACTCACATTTACTAACTCTACGTGCGTATGCAAACGCTCTTTATAAAGCAATAAAATGTAACTGTCTCCTGAAGTTTATGATAGCAGCCAGCACGTAGACCACTAAGGCCACGGATATAGGAGTATGGCCATGTTGGAAAATGGATCTATGGAAGGTGGGCGCTTAAATTCAACTCGAGAACTTTGCACAGATGTCAATTAACCTCCGCAAGCTTGGAAACGGCCGTATGGATGTTTCTATGCCACGAAACAGAGTCCAGCCGACATAGAACTCCACAGTTGACTTCCACGTGGATGGCTTTGACCGCGGCTTTCCTTGACGAATTTACTTGAACCAATAGGACACGAACCATGTCCTTGTCATTCCTAACCTGCCCATGTGGCTAACAACGGGTAAGTGAAATAAGTTTTCAATTGTGGATTGATGGCATTAAGGTAAGAACAAAGTCCAAGTTTTGTGATTCAATATTGATTTGATTATGTCAAGTTTGTTTTTAAGGGAAGAAAGGGCGCAGTCCACAGATGTGGAAAAGAAAAAAATGTATTACTGGTGATCTTCCGAGTAAGGTATGAGTTTAATGTGAATTGCTATTATGAGAGCGCATATGGAATTGAATTCTAGATGTCCTGAGTATATAGCAGAACGCTGGTATTAAAATGGATAATTCCGAGTCTTATTTATATAGTGGTAGCATTTGTCATGGACGCATTTCTTGAAGATCCGGTATATAAAATACATATGTGGAGGTCGGTATTTGATTGAGGAATTTAAATCCTATGTTTTGATAAGTTGCCGCATGATAATATGTGAAATGAAATTGACATTAAAAGCCCTATACAAATGAAAATGGGAATAATGTTTATTGGGTGTGAAAGCTTTTGAGCTTGATTGCAAATGCACATTGAAGTTTTGTAATGAGTATTTGGGGTTAATAGCATGACAAATGATTTGAATTTGGCATTTGGGGGTTTCTCAAGGTTGGGGCTTATGAATTTGTTATGAAATGATTTTATAAAATGGTTTTAAACCATATGTTTGGAAAAGCTTCCGCATGCAAATAATGAGTTGTGAAATTGCCAGAGGTGAAGTTTTATTTTGGGTGAGATGTATGCTTATATGTATAGCAATGTGTGAAGATTCTGGGCTGCAGGTTTAGGCACACGTTAAAAATCTATCAAATTAAATACATGTATGTACTTGGTTTTCCCATTTGATGTTGATCCCTGGTTGATGTTACTCCATGGAAAATCCGAGTTCTCTGCTTCCGTTACCGAACCAATCAATACCTCCCTGCCTATCTAGGATCAACCTCTTTGGTTCCCAAACCTAGAAGACTTTGATCAAATTATTCTAGCCCTTGTGCCCAAAAATCCAAGAACAATGTTCAATTTTCCTAGTTTTCTGTTGACTCCAAAGCCCTACGCTCATCCCTTAGATTCGTTCCAGTTCTTCCTTCTTCGTAATTCTTGTTTTCCTTCTGCTTCCCTATTTCCACCTCTTCACCTCCTTCTATATCCTTATATCGGGGAGGTTTCCTCCCCACAAATCTATCTCTCACTGCATATCCATAAAATAATCTTCAAAACTCCTAGACAATCACGACCTTTTGACATGGTGATCACATTAATTGGAGCTTGCTGCCATTTTCATAAATTAATTGGAGGTTGATCATTTCTTAGTAACTTCCATCATAAAAGAATGCTAAGTATAGTATTATTAATAAACGTGATTTTATTTGGTGGAGAGGAGGACAACACCTTTGATGGTTTCAATTTCCTAGCTTGATAATAGTTTATTAATGAATAATAAGAATCATTGTCCAAATATTATCCTTTATTTAATTCTGGTTTTATTTTTGGTTTCCAGACATCTGGAAAGAGTTTGCTAAGAAATCAACTTGCAAAGGTTTAGGAGACATTTCTACTCCTTGTGTTTGTGGGTAAATGTTTCAGTGCTCTTGGAATGATTTAATAGATTTCCTACTACACTATAGATAGTTATATAAAAAACTTAAGTGCATTTTCTGGTATTTTCTCTCTTCCATCCCAAACTTAAATATATTCACTATATTCTCGAAAATTAGGTATTTAATTAGTGCTTTTAATAATTAATTCATTTACCCTTTACTTGGACATTCTTTATAATCAATTAGTAAGAATACTAGCGCAATGCATGCATGTTAATAATCATATTCAAATCATAATTCGAGATGCATCCTTGGAGATGGGTATTCCTGATTCAATTTTTTCATTCTAGCAACATCTCGAGAGTTGGCTACCTTCTTGCAACATGAGGAACTCAAGAGGAACATAATAAGAAAAATATAGTTGATAGAGGATAAAACTGTGCAAAAACTCCTCTCTTTCCACGCCTAGCAAGAAAAACTCGTAGAGGGCCACCTTTCGTTCATACAATTTCCAACTTGAATAATAACATATAATATTGCAGGGTAACTTAAGCAACAACCTTGCAACTAGTTGAATCTCTGCTCGCCTCGCTGCTGCATATACGTCGAAGGAAGAGTTTGGAGAAACCTTAAGGGGTGAGTGATTAAGTGTAATTAATTTGTAGTCATGATGCATGAGAGAGGCATGCCATGTAACTCTCTCCTTATTCATTGTGAGAGTCGGTGAGGTGGTGGGTGCCCCCATGGAGATCCCCTACCCATCGTTCATCCACCCACATCAAGGTTATAATAATAATAATAATAATAATAATAATAATAATAATAATAACAATAATGTAATTTGACCTAATCAAAATGTTCAAAAAACCATTACATTACAACATCTCTACCATACTAAATTAGATACCACTTCTCAATACAATAATCTTTATTAAATACTTTAATTTTATTTAATTTGTATTACAGTAATATATTTTTTTAAATAATATAATTATAATTAAATTATTTTTGGATTATATATTAAAATTATAATATAATTAAAAAACCATTTGATAAATATTATCATAAATTATAAAAATTAAGATTCAACTCCCTTATATATTAAAGCAACAAAAAAAAATAAAAAACCTTTCTAAATATCTAAGTGCATAGGGCATTTAAGTAGCCTTGAATAAAAATGGGCATGTGAGATCGATTAATGAGTATGAGATACATAAAAGAAATAACGGTTTTTTTTTTTTTCAAAAAAAAAAAAAGAGAAATAAAGTCCTTAAGCGAGTATATTAAGAAAAAACTCCGAATGGAGAATGCCATGGTTGTCGTTGGTTTCTTGGTTGGCGAAAATGGTCTTAAATTGTGAGTAGTTGGAGAAGAAAAATGAGAATGAAGATGCGGTATCACATTTTGTTATCATGACCTCGATTTTTTAGATATTTTGGGGGTATAGATGAAATGGAAGTTGAGTTTTATTTTGAAATAAATATCTATTTTCGGGAATAATTTTTAAATTAAAATTAAATTCAAAGAACCTTGATAAACAAGAGTTGCGAGCAACTAGTCCCTGAAGGATGATGGGAGAGCAAGTAATCTAAAACGATTAATAGTCGTGAATTTCATTGGAAAGCCAAACTTCACATTGTATCCTCCCGTTAAATCCACCTGCATTGAAATGCAATATGAGAAAACACTAATACAGTACAATCAAAACTCAAAACTAGGATCCACAGGAGA